>BDUI01004193.1:35585-48607 GCA_002335545.1 Apodemus speciosus
CACACACACACACACATGTATTTGCATTTATATTTTTTGTAAGCTGTTTGCAAGTAATTTCAAAGATCCACAGTAGTCCTTTTCACTGAATTTCTTATATATTATTAACATGAGAGAACTATCTCAGGTAACAACATAGAGAAGTTGTAAATTTCAGTAAATTGGGTTGGAGAGAGGGCTCAGTGTTTAAGAGCACATACTATGGACTGCCTCTTACTGAGGACCTGCATTTAGATCTCAGTATCCACATGAATTTCCTCACTGCTTGTAACTTCAATTCTAGGGAAGCAATCATCCCTTGTGATCTCTTGGATACTTGCCTTCATATGCACATACCTACATACATACATATCATTTAAAAATTAAAAACTTTAATACTGATATAATATATACTTTTTTATCTAATTAACCATTTGTGTTCTAATGTAATCAACTGATCCATTAACATCCTTTAAACTTTCTTCTCCCAAATGCAGTGTCTGACTTAGCATGGAATCTGCTATTGCCTCTATATGCATAATTAGCTTTTTTAGCCTCAAATTTTTGACAGTCTTTATCATTGATAACGCTGATCATTTTTTAAAAATAGAATCTTCTTTTCTTTCTAAAATTAGAATGTTCTATTTGGGCTTATCTGATATTTCCTCCTGGTTAGTTCGGGTTATGCTCTGTCAGCCAGAAGATGCAGAGCCAATAGGATACCTGCCTTGTGAGATATACTATGTCTATTTCTTCCTCATTAAACATAATAAATTTTATCATCTAAGGGCAGTGTCTCACATTCCTCTACCATATAATAGTCCTGTCCTCCTCTAACTAATCAGCAGCCCACCGTGAGCTCTCCTTTAGATGTCTTTGAAATTGACTATTCTACTGCATACAATCACTATCTTTGTAGTTTCCTGTTATCAATATAATCTAATACATATTTTTCAGGTTTTTATTGTTTTTATGTTGATATTTATAAATTCCTTAGATTTAGTCAGTGGAAGTCCTTCTTGCATGCCTCCACATCTATGCTGTGCTCTCAACACTTGCTTTGCTGGCTTACCGCATACATAACCTATCTCGACCATCTTCACAGTGCACAGAGAGACTAGAGAGCAGCTCCTCATGGAGAGCAGGGGGCCCTTCATGGAAGCCTCTCCTGATCTCTGAAAGCAAGGAAGGCAGTTGAAAGGGGAGTAAGAGAGTTACCGGAAAGCAGGTGGAAATGAGGGGGAAAGCACACGGGCAAGGAATGGCTGTAAGAATTGAGTCTGGTCAAGGGCTGATTAGCAATAGGGAACAAGTACTGAACAGTTTCCACCTGTCCAGTTAGGTAAGCCATGGATAACTATTATACAATCCTTGTTTTTAAACTGCAGATAGTAAAGTCCACGTAGACAGGCTTGAGAAGAGCACCTCACACTGGAAGGCAAAAGCTCATCCACCACTGTGCTTTGCTTCCTTCAACTTCAAGTAGTAAAGAACCTGTAAATTGCTTCATTAAAAGATTACATATATGCATGCAGAAACAATTCATATAATAAGAGGCCATAAATTTGAGGGAGAGTGGGAAGGGGTGTAAGAGAAGGCTTGGAGGGAGGAAGGAGAAGAGAGAAATACTGTTATTAAATTATAATCTCAAAAATAAACAATGAAAAAGAAAAGGATAGTTTATTTCTCACATAAATTTACTTTAGTAGTTGTATAATTAATGTTTTTAATAACAACACTTTGAAATTCCAATTTTGAAGGGTTTGCTGAATATAAATTTTTAATGCCAACCTATACTACTCTGAGATTGTAGAATGTGTGTGCATTTGTACACCAAGGTACTGCATGGGCTGACATAATTTAGGTGCAAGTAATTATGTCATAATTGTGGACTCTAACCCTGGGTAGTATGTAAGCTGCTTCCATTTTGCTTCAGCATAGCTTTGTCTGTGCTTCTTTTAGGCAAGTATAATAGAGTCCCAGTCTTTAGTAGGCCCCTGGACCTTACCACTACTGACTCCATGTTGGAAGAACACTTCAGCCCATAAAACTCAGCTCATAGATTGCACTGTCAAAAGAAAAACACAGACCTATCCATCAAAATCCACAGTTCTAGGAAGGTCTCTAAATGTACTAAACTTGTCTTTCTATCTGACTGTTCTTGTTAACAGAAGTATGTTAAGCCAGTATATGTTTTTACTGCTTAAACTCACCCTGAGAAAGGCTTTGAGCTGTATTGGGATCCTGAACACTGCTTGCCAGCTAATAAAGACTTTCTATTAGCTTAAATCCATATCCAAGCAGACTTCTCTGGTGGATACACCACAACACTTGGAAGAAGAGACTGGGTCCTCTTCTCTGTGGTATCAGAATCTCCCATTTCTGGGCCGGAAGCAGGCATCACTTCACTCAAGAAACATCCCCTGCTCACCCTCATACATAGGTGGCTCTTTTTGGAACTGCTTTTTAGCATTCACTTGTTTTAGACAGCATGAGAAACACCATGTTGTTTGAATATAAACACGAGAACACTGGGCGATCTTGAAGCTAACTGGTCTTTTATTCCGAGTGGACTTCAGCACTGCAGCTCATGCAGAAGTCAGGCGCCCCTTTCACCAAATCCACTGCCACTCAAATCAGACATTCACTTCATCCTGAGACCACAAGGAGTACACAGCATAACTATGTAGGCTCTTTTCCCATAATGGCCCTCTCCAGAGAGGATTCCTCCCATCACATGAACATGCAAAGTGACTTTCCTTTCAAATTGGTATTTTCCTATCTTTGATGATAGTGGTTCTTTCTTCAGAGTCTGTTATTTTTTGCCTTAGACTTTGGGGGGTGGGGGGGGAAGAAGTCCAGATCAAAATGAGCTATGTGAGCATTTGCACAAGTTGAGCATTAATTTCTCAGAAAATCTCTCAAAATCCATTAATCACTGAGAGGCACCTGCTCAGACCTAAGACCATAGGAAACAGTTTAGAGTTCCAGAGCTCATTAGAAAAGCAATTTGTGAAGACATCTATGGACAATAGTGTTTGGTTTCAGACACCCAAGGGACCCAGGTCCGTAATTTACATACCAAAGCAGACCCGGCCTCCAGGTTCTCCCAGGATCCCTCAGTCCTCACCTGGCATACCCTGCCCTCAACCATGAATTTCCCAGCCCATGGGCTGGGCTGTCCTTCCCTCAGAGGCTTCGCCCTATATAATCCAGACATTTTGGTCTCTTCATCTCTTCTCTCTGTGCCAGCATGGCCCTTTCTCTCTTTCTCTGGTCTTGGTCCTTAGGGCCAGTGAACTCGCTCACAGGAGAGCGGCTTCCCGATAAAACTGCCTTTAATATAATATAATCTATCTTGAATTGGCTCATTTCACCATCGGTGGAGAAATAATCTAAGAAATATAGCTTATGCTTAGTAAATGTAAAACAACTATATACCTAATTAATGTTACACATACTTAAAAAGAATTTGTATTTCAGTCTAAATATTTTAATTTAATTATGACTATATATTATTGTGTTTTATAAAAAAGACCAGAGATATGTTTGGTGGAGGCATGGTAAGGTGTGGGGGAAAGGGGTGCATCTGCAGGCCCGTGCTGAGGTATCCCTTCCTCCTGAGGGACCACCATATAGTATAGCATAGAGTTTATTGAGGGCATGGGGAGGGGAGTTGAGAAAAAGGCAGAGAGAGAGTAGAGGAGTAGGGTCTAACCATGAGTATGTGGAGAAAGGGGAGAGGGAAGTGGGGAGAGAGAGGGTAAGGAGCAAGAGGAGAAGAGAAGCAAGAGCAAGAGAGAGAGGAGGGAGCAAGCAGACCCTTTATAGTGAATCTCGGGCACACCTGCCTGTTGACAGGTAACTGTGGGTCAGAGTCTAGATGAAATGCCATCGTAAACAGTCATGCATATATGGTCATGTATATATGTATACATATATATTTAAAGAAAATTAATGTGGTTTCTGGGTGAAGAATCTCTGAGCAGAGACACTGTCTCATGTGTCATTTACTATCTTTCATTATCAGACTTAGGTGAAAATTTAGCTGTTTTTCTTAAAGGCCTAAGTTGAAGAAAATCACAACTTAAGCATGTCGTGTTTTGTACAAAAACGGCCAGGAGTAGGAGGACATGAAAATAGTCTTCTGTCTATCTTCTGAAATAACACACTTTTATACTTTTATGCTAAATGAGTATAAGGAATTAACTGTTTTAATTTTTAAATCCTGGGATAGCAGGCACCATATTTTGCTCATTCACCAATGATGTTTAAGGAAAGATGTAGATGAGTGTTTGATCACACTCATAGGTTAGTGCACTGTTATTGTACCCTAAGTGTGAAAGGTCAAGAGAGTCAGGATGACAAAAAAAAGCAAGACATTAAAATGGCTTTTATAATGATGTGATTATAATATAATCTCAAAAATACATGTTAAATGGCTTTTTTAAAATAGCTGATGAAACACAGCACGTGAATTAAGATATTGATAAGACTGAAAATATGTTCCCTGTGTTAGAGTCAGGGATAAGGAATGAACTGGGTAGAATTTTGTATTAGTTTAGAAATTGAAGAGACTCAGGCCTGGGAGCTTCTGTATTCAAATAGGATGTGAAATAACAAATAACAGAGAAGTTGAATTTCTCTGGGCAGTACTGCTCAGAGGATGAGAGAGTCCAGACATTGTGTCTCTCAAGGGTTCAGCTGTAGAAGCCTGGTACCTAGCATAGCAGTGCTGAGAAAGGGGAACCATAAGAGGTAGGTAGTGTGTAGTAAGAATTAATTAGAAATTGAGAGATTCATGGCACTCTCTCATTGCTTCCTGCAAGACACAGCTATTATATACAATGCATGTCTTGATCTATGAATCCCTCAGACCTTCTGATTTGCAATTAAGCCTCTCTCCCTTACTCTTCGTCTATCATAATGCCCTCAGTCAGGATATGATGGAGCCACAAACTCTTTGCCAGATGCTGAGCTTTATACTTTTGAATCTCTAGACTTGGAGCCAAATAAATATATTTCTTTATAAAATACTCAGCTTAAACATTTTATTAGAACAATAGGAAGGCAACTCACACAGGACTTGTTTAGAATCCCTAATACAGACTAACAACAATGTGGTCTACCTTGAGGTCTGGAGATAACGTAGGAAACAGTGACAAATGAAGGTATAATTTTGTGAAAATACATTTCTTAATTAAAACTCATGAAACTTTGGCAATGTAAATCATTTTATATTGTTTACTTTTTACTCTTAATGACTATGAGGACAAAGATTGTTTTATCATTTGATGGATTCCAAGACAATTGACAAAAAAGCTGCCTGAAAATATCTGTTGAGTAAAAGTAAAATCCAATTGGAAAAGTAACATGTACTAAATTTTTTTAACATATCTCATTCACAAGGAACAGTGTGACATTATAATGAATCTGTCAACTTTGGAAACTTAAATTTGGATTTAAGTAAGGTGAATTTAATGATTGATATAATTTTTTCAGTTAATATCAGAGTCATATTTAATGAGTTATCATTATTATCAAATAAAGGAATAAAGCTAGCAAGTCTTTTCTTGAAGAAAAATCAGTTCCTGGAAAACCACTAAGTGGTATGGTAGTAGAAAGTTTGGGTTGCTTTGTGTTGGAAATTTCAGTAATTATTGAAGCAGCAGTGAGAGGCAGGGGATGAGGGGACAGGGTCTTCAAACCATGGATCATATTCTACGACTGCTTAAGGAAAATTAAACAAAGGCCATTTTCAGTAAAGAAATATAACTATTGTTCTTTACCGTTAATGTTTCCACTGTCATTCCATGTGAATGGACTAAGAATTTATAATTGCTCATTTTCTCAGCAATTAACTTCTCATCCAAGTCTCAAACATCATTTTCATGGCTTCCATTTTGCTTTATACTGTTAATTCTTTCGATTTTTGTCTCATAGTTAATTGATTGTAAGTATTCAGCCTTGAAAAAAAAGATGCCATATAAGCAAACATTGCTGTATGCTTTCCTACAAAGCAAAGGCTGTATTAATTCATGTAGACAGCATTTTCCCTTTCATTATAGTGATTTTCCCTCAAAAGGGGAAACATATTACAAGAGAAATTTGAAAGCTGATAAAGCCACTTTGCTCAATGTTATAGTTATAGAAACGGCAAAGAATTTCTTTCTATTTGGTTGTGCTTCTACTTAAAATACAAGAAATAAATATTTTAAGAGAAATCTTTTAAATATTATTTATCATTTAGGTACATTGGTAAGGATTATGCTATGAAGAGACCACCTTGTGATCCTCTTGCTGATTTTTGGTGGAAGAGGAAGTCACACCTCCACTTCTTCCGAGTACCATAGAGGTTCTCTGTAGGTATCTTGACAGGACACCATGTTTTGTCTGTTGTGACTGGGATCTATCTGCCCAAGTCCCTTTAGATACATATTTCTTTTAGTTAATTATACTTTATAAAAATCACACATTAGTTGCTGAAATATATTCACAAGCTTTATTGGTGTTTTATCATTAAGCATGGTGCAAATTAATATGTGTTAACAGATATATTAAGAAACAAGATATTTAGCTGATTTAAGACATTAACATAAGTCAACAGTGTGGTGCTTCAGATCCTGTATCTTTCCTAGACTTAGACTGAGGGCAAGCAGTAACCAGCTGGCCTAGGCATGTTGTACCTCTAAAGAATAGTGGCCTTTTCATATTTTCTTCTCGATACATTATCTCATTCTATTCATATTGCTCTGATTATAATAGCACCCAGTATTCTTTTTACATAAATTGTCCTACCTTTCTATTTTTGACATTTTTTTAATTTTAATTAAATATAATAGGATCATCTCCAGTTTCCTTTCCTACCTCTAACCCTACACAGGCTTTAGCCCCTCCTTATTTCCTTTCAAATTCATRGTCTCTATTTCTTGTATTGCTATTACATATACTACCTTCTGAGTCTGTTTAGTGTTGCTTTTATGTATGTAAAAAGTTTGAACTTGGAATTGTAATAAGTTAGGGGGCTCAACCGTGGAAATAGTTTACTATTCTTCTTATCCATAAGACCTCCATAATCCTCATCAAATGGGCACATCATAAATTTCATATTTTGGGTATGGAAGGAAAAGAAAATTTGCCTGGCCAAAGACAGTGAACACTTCTATATAATTTAAAGTTAATACGATTTTAATATTATATTTTTGGATATATAGCCTTTCTGGGTTTTTGATTAGTTTCCATTTTACTTTTAAAGATTACCCATTATCTTAATTGAAACAATTTATTGAAACTCTTCTGTCAACTAGATTTAAGGCCAGAGTAATTTATATAATCCTGCAATAGAACTCAGAGTCAGTCACTGCCATATATATTATATAGATAAAGTAAGGTACAAGGAGGCTAGATATATTGTCCTTGCCAAAGAGAAACTAGATGGCTGAACTAAATGGCATGTATGGAACACCAAAGTCCATGAACCTTCTAGTACAGATAAGGATATAGCAAGCAAAATAATTTGAAACTAATTTTAACAATTTTGAGCACACATATCATGACACAATTAGAAAACTTTCCACGTAGCCTCGTCTGGTAGGTTCCAGGAGTTTTAGAAGTGTGTACTGTGCTTCAGGTTATGTGCTTGGTTGTCAACATGACTATATGTGGAACCAAGGAACACAAGGAACTGGGAGCACCAGTGAGACATTGTTTTGTGATTAGATTATTTGAGGGTGGAAGGCCCACTCTAAATCTGGATCATTGACTGGAAGAATCATCATAAATCTGAGCTATACATTCTGGTGGCAGCCCACATAAAAGAACATGGAAAAAGAAAGTTTCTGCTTTCTGACTGCTTGCCCTTTGTCTCACTGGTAAGTGTATCCATCCTGAGCCACTGCTGTTAGAACCTACTTGGAATTCCTACGTAGCCTGAAAATTGTCAGCTCTCTTGGAATTCACTGTTTGCGAATTGGGACTGTTAAGGCACACACTCTCATGGACCAGACAACAGAAGATTTTTGGCCGTTGAATCAGAAGACAGCCACTGTGTGCCTACGGAAACCACAGTCTGCAAACCACTTTAATAAATCACGAAGACATGTACCAACTATCCTGTACTGGACTGAAGTGAGATGAATTCTGCTTTCACCACATCAATCTCCTCGATATGGATGCAATGGGACCAGGTGCCCCATCTTTCCTACTGCTCCTTTTTCACAATGGTAGGCTGTGCCGTCTCCAACTGTAAATCGAACTATACCTGTCCTCTCTAAGTTACTTTTCTCAGCTATATGTAACTCTCCAATTTGACAGAATCTAGATAAAGAGCCTCAAACATTTTATTATTTTTAAATTTTATGTTCGTGTATGGCATTTATATCCTTCTCCCTCCCTCTCCTTCCTTAACTGTTCCTACCCTGCACCTGTATTGCTAGATCTCATGTTCATGGCCTCCCGTTTTGTTTTTTCTTCAAATATTTATATATTTATATGAATAAATATATAAATACAAACTGATGAATTATTTATTGTGTATTTATTTTATATACTGTGATATATGATTGTATAATATATGTGTAATGTGTAATATATAATGTATTTACATCATATATCATACACCATATATTATATCATATATTTATAGTATATATTATGTATTATGTATCATGTATCACCCATCACACATCACACATCTCGGCATGTATCATGCATCATGTATCATTTATCATCATATATTATGTATCATTATTATATATGAGTGTGTGTGTGCGTGTCTGTGTGTGTGCGTGTCTGTGTGTGTGTGTGTGTGTGCATTTAGGAATGACCATTTGTAATTGGATAGTCAATTAGAGAGCTTAACCACCAGAAAGCCTGATTTTTCCCACTCTCAGAGGGAGGAGGGGAGGCAGGCAGCACAGGAAGAAGCGAAGGAGGGAAGGAGAGAGGTGGGGGAGGAATGTTTGGTGCCCAGGTATCAAAATGGGTTAAATACCTTAATAAATGTTTGAAAAGAGAGGAAATAGACAAAGAAGTGCTTTATGCCACAAATCATTCATTGGAGGAATGAGATTTAATTCACTTTTGCAGTCATCCATTGAAGAAGTGAAAAGATGAATGATTTGGACTTCTATGAGCTTCATATATGAATTCCATTGGGTGCAGTTTCTGTGGGAAATTATTTCCTCTCACCTAGTAGAGATGTAAATGTTTGTAGCCTGTAACCTTATAGTCCTCATCCTGGTATAGCCGCAGAGAAACTTTTACACCTGAGATGTGAAAATGAGTGCTTACTGACACATTCTGTGTGATCACTACAAAATGAAACTACTTCAAATATCCATCAAAAGGAGAATGGAAATACAACTAATAGCATAAAATACAATGGTGTATAATGTTGACTTTTCACCCAGTCTATGCAGATTTTGTCTGCTGGGCCAGGGATTTGAAGACCTGAGGCAGACTGAGGTCTACTGCTATAAAYACCCTTACTTCAGTTTCAGTGTGCTTTTATACCTTCATGTAACAAAGAAAACAATGATCTAAGGATGGAAGGTTGGGTTTAGAAAAATATCAGAAAAACATGTAGATAAACATCAGTAAGTACATTCAAAATATTAACAGAACAGCCGTTTCCCAGCACTTTCTCAGAACAGACCAATTTAAACACAATTGCCAGGCATGTACTATGGATTATATCTGGGAACTCATGAAAGGAAGGCAAATTCAGGGTACACTGACCAGATGGGGTTCTATAACTATGATCTGACCTGCAACAAGAATAAACATGTCTCATAAATTGAATGTAAATGTTTGTCAGAGCAGACATGAAATCAAGTCCAAGATTAATTCAGAAAACAAACTGTTCCTTAGGTAAAAGGCCCTCTGCCTTTTCTCCTGGAGCCTCTCTGACAGTGACCCAAGAAGCCATTGCTCACCAYGGGCACTGTATTCTGACAAYGTCATGGGAAACAAAACCTCCAAGTAAATTGATATAGTTTACTGAGGGAGTAAACAACTCACAAGAAGTAAACAGACAATATTTCACATATATGATAACACAAACACAGAAAAGAAACACATCATTTAGAAGTACATTTTTAGGCAGTGAACTACAAAGAAAAACGTAGGAATACTATATAAGAAATACAGATAATTTTTCTCTTAGTGGAAAGGAAGTTTTCAGAAAAGTTACACATGGTATCACTAATATGCAGTGTTGTAAGATACTTTTCTGTTGTTCACTTACCAGGAAATTACAAAATTGCATGTAATTTCATTATTCTTTCAATATTAGCTGAGGATATACTACAAAAAATTGTCTTATACATAGAAGTTGTTAAAGCAAGGATTCTTTTTTTTACAATGTTTACTTGTCTGCCATTTTAAATTAAATTCTCTCTCTCTCTCTCTGCCTCTCTTTCTCTCTCTCTTTCTCTTTCTTTTTTTGAAGCCTGATCTTAAAATTTTTTGAGTTGTTCTTGCTAATAAAATATTGAAATTGGAATATTTGAGGAGATAAAAGGAAGTTCAGTTTAAATAATGTTCCTTTAAAAGGGGTAGCATTTCAACTGTCTTATAAAGTTTGATAGAAATATGGTATTAGGGGAAGAGAGCTACATATGAAACAGGCCAGAGAATGTTCAGTGACTGGTAGACTAGAYGAAAGCACAGGCTCATCTGTGGGAATCACTGGAGCTATGCTCAAAACGATCGGAAATATGGAGCAAAGGTGTTCCATGAAAATGTACAAATGTAGAACAATCATGGATCTCCATCATTTAGTCTATATTTTTAGAGCTCAAATGCTAAGGTGTCCTAAAAAGAGTATCCTAGGTGATATAAATACCCACAGAGTAGGTCTCAGCAAATGTAACAATTCTGAATCATGCATTTTATCTTCTGATCACAAAAAATGTCATTGAAAAGAAGAAACACTTTCTAAGGAGAACAAAACATAAAATTACACTTAAACTTAACATTCTAAATAAACCTAAGTCTATATGTTCTATCTCCTTCTTTATACTTCTTAGTATCACATCCTGAGAGACACCTGTCAGACATTTATGCACATCACCCACTTCATCATATGCCAYACCCATTTTCTTATTCTTCATTAGGCCCTGTGATTTTAGCAGCAATARTCTCAGATGCCAATATTCATTATACAGTAGAGTSAAGCACTTGGGTAGTCATTGTATTCTCCAATTGTAATATTTTCTGGAATTCCTTCCCTTCTWTGGTTTCATTTCTCTTTTCAAAATACCAARGTATATTTTTGTTGGTGGARCCATTTTACAGGGAAGACAACAAGCAAAGCAGTGCATACCTTTGCCTGTTCAGTGAGAARTCATGATTTTGTAAACTCCTGCCCAGTATTTATTTATTTAGTATTGACTATAGAATGTTTTTGACCTTAGAAGTGTAACTTTCAGACCCCATGCTAGCTTGACGYCATTAGGTGATAGTTTGSCTTGGTGAACATTACTAGAAGCTGACAGGATWCCCATCATCCTCTTCTCCTGGAWCAGAGAACTAGAGCTCAAGTAACTGAGAATCTCATGTGATTATAATATCATAGCAGGTATTTTCAGAAATATAGGTACTGAGAAAAACGCTGAATGGAGTTTTTAATCATGTTTTAGGACATTTAATTTTTTTGGTTCTATGGTCCTAAAATTATTATAAATTATAGCATCTTATCAAAATTGCTCATTACCATATTCCTCAGCTCTTCAGCAAGGTGGCTATTGGTCAAACAAATGAACAAAACACTGCAAATGTATCAAACAAATGATATAGAATAAAGCTTACKTACAGAAATGAMTTAATATATTCTAGATATCCAGCAATTTTCTATGATGGATATATTAAACAATTTTTATCYGTCTTGCAAGCTAGAGTGTCAGCTGTCATTAGAGAAGGATGTCTACATAAGTATACATAGGTACGTCACAAACTCACAGTGTATCTGTAAAGAGGATTTGTATTTCTTCCTCTTAGTACAAACCCACATACAAATTGTTTTAATTATCAGCTATCATAAGCTCTATGGTTAGTACTCTTTTACAGATTAAAAGACAAAATGAACTAGCTAATGAAACTATCAAAATGTGCTTACATTGGGAAAAAGGAGTCTTCTTAAAAACATCTAAACTTTACGATTCATAAGTGAGAGTGGTATTTTTAAACTAYCATTCATGTCTCCAGTTTCAGGCAAGAGATTGATGAAAAGAAACYGAATACCAAAATATAAATGTTTRAGAATGTTTTCACTATCCCATCATCCTGATCTCTGACTTGGAACCAGATTTATTTTGAAGTAATTCTGAGCAGAAAAATAAGCAATATGGATAGGCCCAGAAGTGGTGACACTCAGTCAAGATTTGTCAGATTTTTGTGCAGCGATATGCCAACCTACCCCTCTATGGAGCAGAGCCRGAGATTCTATGTAGTTCAGTTAAAAGAAAGAGAGACTGATAGACTGTTATGCTGTGGTTTCTCACCCTTTGGCTGAGATCAAGTGCATTATCTCTGCTAGGTAAAGGTTRGGCATGTATGGCTAAAAATATCAGAAAGAGCCTCAGAGACAGTCACTGTTCAGAAGCAAAGGAGACAGAAGCAGGATCTACTCAAAGCACTGGGTCTACTGACTAGACACAGTTGAATTAMAAACAATAGGGCAGATGAGCACCTCATAAAGAGACTTGTAACCTGAGTATAAAACAGAAGAGTATTGAGMAATTTCTGAACATCAACGTGTGTTTCCTACAATGGATGACCATTCTGCCTTTGCCACTTCAAAAGACCCCGAAACTCCAGACTATTYCAGTTTCTAAATTGGGCAAGGACTTTTGCTTCCTAAAGTTAATACTTCCATTCATTGAGTCTCGGCTCTTGTTAAAATGCTATCAATGGCCCGGTACTGTTTTCTTTTTCAGAGAATGAAACGGTTGTGTTAATTCACGCTTATCTGTCCTTTTTTCACACAGGCTGACCTGTGGGATGTATGGTGCGCCTATGCTGCCGTGACAGAATTGCTTGAT
>BDUI01004193.1:79359-99140 GCA_002335545.1 Apodemus speciosus
CACATTTTCTGTATCCATTCCTCCATTGAGGGGCATCTGGGTTCTTTCCAGTTTCTGCCTATTATAAATAGGGCTGCTATGAACACAGTGAAGCATGTGTCCTTATTATATGTAGGAGAATCCTCTGGGTATATGCCCAGGAGTGGTATGGCAGGGTCCTCTGGAAGTGTCATGCCCAGTTTTCTGAAGAACCACCAGACTGATTCCCAGAGTGGTTGTAACAGCTTGCAATCCCACCATCAGTGGAGGAGTGTTCATCTTTTTCCACAACCTCTTCAGTACCTGCTGTCTCCTGAGTTCTTTATCTTAGCCATTGTGACTGGTGTGACGTGAAATCTCAGGGTTGTTTTGATTTGCATTTCCATGATGACTAAAGATGTTGGACATTTCTTTAGGTGTCTCTCAGCCATTCGATATTCCTCAGGTGAAAATTGTTTGTTTAGCTCTATACTTCATTTTTGATAGGGTTATTTGGTTCTCTGTAGTCTAACTTTTTGAGTTCTTCATATATATTGGATATTAGCCATCTGTCGGATTCAGGGTTGGTAAAGATCTTTTCCCAATTTGTTGGTTGCCATTTTATCCTATTGACAGTATCTTTGCTTTACAGAAAGTTTGTAATTTTATGAGGTCACATTTGTCGATTTTTGATCTTAGGGCATAGGCTATTGGAGTTCTGTTCAGGAAATTTTCCCCTGTGCCTATGTATTCAAAGCTCTTCCCAAGTTTTTTTTTTCTATTAGTTACAGTGTGTCTCATTTTATGTGGAGGTCCTCGATCTACTTGGACTTGAGCTTAGTACAAGGGGATAAGAATGTACTGATTTGCATCTTTCTGCGTTCTAGCCTCCAGTTGAGCCAGCACCATTTGATGAAGAGGCAATCTTTTTCCACTGGATGAAATTAGCTCCTTTGTCCAAGATCAAGTGACCATAGGTGCTTGGGTTCATTTCTGGGTCTTCAATCCTATTCCACTGACCTACCTGCCTGTGACTGTACCAATACCATGAAGTTTGTTTTTTTTTTTAACACTATTGCTCTGTAGTACTGCTTGAGGTCTGGAATACTGATTCCCCCAAAAGTTCTTTTACTGTTAAGAATAATTTTCGCTATCCTGGGTTTTTTTTTTTTTTTGTTATTCCATATTAATTTGTGAATTGCTCTTTCTAGCTCTATGAAGAATTGAGTTGGGATTTTGATGGGGATTGTACTGAATTTTTATATTGCTTTTGGCAAGATGGCCATTTTTATTATATTAATTCTGCCAATCCATGAGCATGGGAGATCTTTCCATTTTCTGAAGTCTTCAATTTCCTTCTCCAGAGACCTGAAGTTCTTGTCATACATATCTTTCACTTGTTTGGTTAGAGTCACCCCCAGATATTTTATATTGTTTGTGACTATTTTGAAGGGAGTCATTTCCCCAATTTCTTTCTTGGCCTGTATATTCTTTGAGGATAGAAAGGTTGCTAATTTGCTTAAGTGAATTTTATATGCAGCCACTTGGCTGAAGTTGTTTATCAGCTGTAGGAGTTCTCTAGTGGAGTTTTTTGGTTCACTTAAGTATATTATCTTATCATCTACAAATAGTGATAACTCGACTTCCTCCTTTCCTATTTGTATCCTTTTGACCTCCTTTTGTTGTCTAATTACTCTAGTTAGAACTTCAAGTACTATATTGAATAGATATGGAGAGAGAGGGCAGCCTTGTCTGGTCCCTCATTTTAGTGGGAATGCTTCAAGTTTCTTTCCATTTAGTTTGATGTTGGCTACTGATTTGCTGTATATTGCTTTTACTATGTTTAGCTATGGGCCTTGGATTCCCGATCTTTCCAAGAGTTTTAGCATGAAAGGATGCTGAATTTTGTCAAATGCTTTTTCAGCATCCAATGAGATGACCATGTGGTTTTTTTCTTTGAGTTTTTTTATGTAGTGGATTACACCGATGGATTTCTGTATATTGAACCATCCTTGCATCCCTGGTATGAAGCCTACTTAATCGTGGTAAATGAAGATGTGTTCATGGATTTAGTTGGCAAGAACTTTATTGAGTATTTTTACATCAATATTCATAAGGGAGATTAGTCTGAAATTCTCTATCCTTGTTGGATATTTGTGTGACTTTGGTATCAGCATAACTGTGGCTTCATAGAACGAGTTGGGTAGTGTTCTTTCTGTTTCTATTTTATGGAACTGTTTGAAGAGTATTGGTGTTAGGTCTTCTTTGAAGGTCTGATAGAATTCTGCACTAAAACCATTTGGTCCCGTGCTTTTTTTGGTTGGAAGAATTTCAATGACAACTTCTATTTCCTTAGGGTTTTGGAACTGTTTAGATGGTTTATTTGATCCTGATTTAATTTAGGTATTTGATTTGTATAAGAAACTGTCCATTTCCTCCAGATTTTCCAGTTGTGTTGAATGTAGGCTTTTGTAGAATGATCTGGTGATTCTTTGAATTTCCTCAGTTTCTGTTGTTATATCTCCCTTTCCATTTCTGATTTTGTTAATTTGGATACTGTCTCTGTGCCCTTTCATTAGTCTGGCTAAGGATTTGTCTATCTTGTTGATTTTCCAAAGAACCAGCTCCTAGTTTTGTTGATTCTTTGTATGGTACTTTTTGTTTCTGCTTGGTTGATTTCAGCCCTGAGTTTGATGATTTCCTGTCTTCTACTCCTCTTGGGTGTATTAGCTTCTTTCTGTTCCAGAGCTTTCAGGTGTGTCATTAAGCTGCTAGGGTATGCTCTCTCCAGTTTCTTTTTGGAGTCACTCAGGGCTATGAGTTTTCCTCTTAGCACTGTTTTCATTGTGACCCATAAGTTTGGGTATGTTGTGCCTTCATTTTCATTACATTCTAAAAGGTCTTTGATTTCTTTCCTTGTTTCTTCCTTGACCAAGGTATCATTGAGTAGAGCATTGTTCACCTCCCGTGGGTATGTGGGTTTTCCATTGTTTTGTTGCTATTGAAGACCATCCTTACTCCATAGTGATCTGATAGGAGGCATGAAATTAGTTCTAGCTTCCTATATCTGTTGAGGTCTGTTTTATGGCCAATTATATGGTCAATTTTGGAGAAATTCTTCTCTAAGAGGTGCTGAGAAGAAGTATAAGAACACACATTCCTTAAAGAAACATTACTAAATAACACATCAAATCCCACATGTTAATGGTGGGTAACTTCAATACCCTACTCTGATGAATAGGCAGGTCATCCAGACAGAAACTAAACAAAGAAAAATAAAACTAACAAATGGTATGACTCAAATGGATCTAATAGATATCTCCAGAACATTTCAACCAAGTATAAAAGCATATATATTCTTCTTAGCTCCTCAAAGAACTTTCTCCATAATTGACTATATGCTTGGTTCCCTAAGCACCTTTCAACAGATAGAAGAAAATTGAAATAATCCATTGTGTTTCATAGAATCATAATAATCCATTGTTTTCATAGAATCGCCATTGATTAAAGCTGCACTTCAACAACAACAGAAACAAAATAAAGCTTACATACTCATGAAAACAGAACAACTTCTGACTCAATTACCACTGGGTCAAGGAAGAAATCAAAGACTTTCTAGAACTCAATGAAAATGAAAACACAATTAAAGCAGTGCTAATGGAAAAGTACATAGTACTAAGGGCCTTCATAAAAAAGTTAGTGCAATCTCATATTAACAACTTACAGCCCACCTGAAAGCTGGAACAAAAAGAAGCAAACATAACGAAGGGATTAGACAGTAGAAAATAATCAGACTCAGGCATGGATGAAATCAATAAGACAGAAACAATACAAAAAATGAATTACATAGAGTTGATCCCTTGAAAACCTAACCAAAATGCAGAAAGTGAACATACAAATTAATAGAATCAGAAATGAATAGGGAGACATGACAATAAGTAGAGAAGAACTCCAAATAATCATTAGGTCCTATTTTAAAACTTGTACTCAACATAATTTAAAAAATTTAAAAAATGTACAATTCACTGGAAAATTGGATTTAACTTACCAAGTAAAATAAATATCAGATAAACAATCTAAATAGACATAACCCCTAAAGAGATAGAAGGAGTGATTAAAAGTTTCCTGACCTCAAAAAGAAGAAGAAATTCTAGGCCTACCTGGTTTTAGCACAGAGTTCTATCAAACTTACAAAGAAGAGTTAATATCAATACTTCTCAAATAATTCCTCAAAATAGAATATCAACAATTAATGAATTGACATCAAGAAACTGAAAAGCTTCTAAATGGCAAAGCACACTGTAAAAAGGCATCCTATGGAATGGGAATCAGCAGCCCAACATATGAAAGATATCTGATATCCAAAATATATAAAGAACTCAAGAATCTAGACATCAACAAATCAAATAACCCAATTAAAAAATGAGGTATATATCTAAACAGAATTCTTAACAGATGAATCTCTAATGGCTGAGAAGAAAACAAAAAATGTCCAACATTCTCAGCAATTAGAAATTCAAATCAAAATGTCTCTGAGATTCGATCATACATCAGTCAGAATAGCTAAGACAAAAAGTTAAGTGACAGCTCATGCTGGCAAAGATATGGAGCAAGGGGATCATTCGTCCATTGCTGTTAGGGGTGCAAATTATAGAGTAACTTTCAAAATCAATATGAAACTTTCTACCTCAAGATGCAATTGTACCACTCCTGGGTATGTACCCAAAGTATGTTCCACAACACCACAAGGACCCTTTCTCAACTATGTTCATAGCAGCTTTATTCATAATAGCCAGAACCTAGGAACAATCTCGATGTCCGTCAACTGAAGAATGGATAAAGAAAATGTGGTACATCTCCACAATATAACATTATTCATCTATTAAAAATAATGACATCCTAAAATTTCAAGCATATGGCTGAAACTAAAGAAAGAGCATGCTGAGTGAGGTAACCCAGACCCAGAAAGACAAAACTTCATATACACTCACTTATAAGTGAACATTAGCAATAAAGTACAGGATACATTCTACAACTCACAGACCCAAAGAGGCCAGCTAACAAGGAGGGCTCAAGGTAAGATTCATGAATCTCACTGAGAAGAGAAAATATACATTGTGCATGGATGGGGAGAAGGAATTGGTGAGGAATGGGTCTGAGGATATATAACCATACTTTTTGCCTACTTTATTGGATTTTTATATCTACCACTCTTCTCCACCACAATCCCTACCAACCCCAAAGAAGGTTATAGCAGAAAGGAGTCTAGATCTCTTTCAACTACGTCATGTTGATTGGGGGCATCACATTTCTTGGAGCAAGTCCAGTCTTCATTGTCAAGAGACCTCCAACGAGCAATAAACAGCAATCTAACAATCCAACAAAGAGCAAGCCAGCAACCTAGCAACCCCACAACCCAGCAACCCAGCAACCCAGCAACCCAGCAACCCAGCAACCCAGCAACCCAGCAACCCAGCAACCCAGCAACCCAGCAATTCAACAATCCAGCAAAATAGCAGCAGTAGAATCAGTAACAGCTATAGCCTTTTTAGGGCATTTTTATACTCTCTCAGGAATTCCCGGAATTACAAACATAAACTATATTCAGCTCTCCTCACCAGAGCATGGGACAAATCATAGTTATCTCCTGAGGATAATCCATACTAGCCCCATAGCCCAAACCTGGGATTAAAACAAAAAACATATTCCTATATCATAACTGGGAATTTTTTAAGAAAACTTCTCTCACTGGGTGGTGGTGGTGGTGGTGGCGGCGGCGGCGGCGGCGGCGGCGGC
Organism: Apodemus speciosus; assembly: GCA_002335545.1. Taxonomy (NCBI): domain Eukaryota; kingdom Metazoa; phylum Chordata; class Mammalia; order Rodentia; family Muridae; genus Apodemus; species Apodemus speciosus. The sequence goes on from BDUI01004193.1 coordinate 85,114, forward strand.
GGCGCATGCCTTTAATCCCAGCACTTGGGAGGCAGAGGCAGGCAGATTTTTAAGTTCGAGGCCAGCCTGGTCTACAGAGTGAGTTCCAGGACAGCCAGGGCTACACAGAGAATCCCTATCTCGAAAAAAACAAAAAAGAATAAAGAAAAGTTCTCTCATTACAGAGACAGTAACAGAAGATATTGGGTCAGGGAATGGCAGAAGAGAGTACTTGAACAGTCAACTGGAATCAGGGGTGGAGGATATCTCTAGGATGACCTAGTAACCTAGTAGAATGGAAAGTCACAGGAATCTATGAGGGTGGCCTTAGCTAAGATTCCTAGTAATGGGAATCAGAGAACCTGAATCAGTGTCTCTTGTAACTAAATAAGACTTCCAATAGAGAAATTGGGACACCAAACCAGCCTCAAAAACTTTTACATACAATTTGTTCTGCCCACAAGATGTGCTGGGGTGAAGGTGACATAGAATTTGTGAGAGTTGCCAACTAATTGGTCCAGCCTATGCCATGAGATGGAGCCCACCTCTGACACAGCTTGCAGGGTCAGGACCCATTAGCTGGAGAGCACAGAGACTTGGGATAGAACCAAATACAAATAGGGTAAAAAAAATCAGTGAAAATTAATGAAATGATTCCTAATGATATTCTGTCATACTCACAGATTGGGTCCTAGCCCAATTATAATGAGTGAGACTTTACCCAGCAACTGTTGTAAACAGATGCAGAGACCCACAGCCAAACATTAGGTGGAGCTTGGGGAACCCTGTGGAAGAGTGAGAGGAAGGATTTTAGCAGCCAGAGGGGTTCAAGGACACTGCAAGAAAACCTACAGAATCAACTAACCTGTATCCACAGAGGCTCACAGAGACTGAATCACTAACCCAGAAGCAAGCAAGGGATGGACCTAGGAAAACTGCACATTTGTAATGTTGTGCCATTTGGTCTTCTTGTAGGACTCCTAAGAACAGAATCAGGTTCTGTCTCTAACACTGTTGCCTGCCTTTGGGACCTCTTCTTCCTAGCAACCTTCCTTGTCTGGCCTCARTAGGGGAAGATGTCCATAGTCTTACTGTAACTTGATATGCCAAGGCTGGTTAGCATCCATAGTAGGCCTCCTGTTTTATAAAGAGAAAGGGAGGAGAAGTGGACAGGAGGTGGGGAGAAGAGTAGAACCTGAGGAAAGGATGTAAATTTAATGAATCAATTAATTAAAAATGTACAAGAATATAATTCATATCAAAATCAGTGGTTGAAAATTTAAGAGTTTGTGCAAATGGTAAACAATATGAAAAATTAATACTGAAACAGGTTGAAGTTTTAGAAATGACTGAAAATGTAAGAGACTTTCTGGCTCAGTCTGTGAGAGCTGAAGTCATTTAATATCCACCCATCTAGAAACAGCGAATGAATAGAAAATTAAAGGAAAGGAAATAGAGCATTAAGAAGGAAAATGTTCAAAAGCAGAAAAAAATGTCACGTATCTTTAGAATAAAAAACTCCTTGTGCATTGATCAGCAATTTTTTTTAAAATCTAGCTCAATATAATCCTTAGGAAGTTTGGCATCACTGCACTTCACTGGAAAAAATATTCCCAAGGACAGAGGTAGAGGTATCTTCAAGGCCCAGGAATCATGTACATGCTAGTTCATCTGATGACAGCAGAGACATGACTGAGTGATGCTTTCATTGTCTTAGGCTAAATTCATTTAAGCCTGGATTTTCATACATAGTTCCAACAAACTTGAAGACAAAGTAAATATTTTTAGGCAATCAAAATAGCAAAATGTTATTGCCCAAGTACTTTTACTTTACAAAGAAGAAAGGAGATAAAGAGATCAACAAAATAAAAGAGGATCCATCAAAAATGGAGGATTGGAAGTAGAAACAACTTTCTAAAACACAAAGCACATTAGAAAGGCCTTTGCTAGGAAACAAATGCAGATGATGTCTTCAAGAACATGGGCTACATGGGCTATGAAGGCGAGGCATCTTCATGATAACATAACATGTTTTTGAAAGGAGGAAATACAGCTAGATACTGAAAGGCAAGTCAAAATGTCATGCACTGAATTCACCATTCAACTAAAATAAAACGTGGCATAGTTCTGTAACTTAAGATAATCTTTTACCACCACTGGTTTAATGGTGTTATATTACACTATTCTTTGGGAAGTATGAACAGATATTTACTCTCCTCAGAAAGTGAGGGAATCAATTAGAGAAAAATACAGACATTGCAAAAGTGCAATTTGGTGAAGCAGTGTGTTTTATTGGACTTTCTTACAGAAACATGTGTGAGGGGTTACATAAAGAAGCAGAAACATCTTAAAGCCAGCTGCATCACCAAAGTCCACCCAAGCATTGGTAAAAGTTCACAAGAGCTAGAAACCTGAAGCACACTGTAAATCCTGCATTTCTAGGTAGTTCAGTTAGTCAAGCAGTAGATTTGTCTTAGGATGATGTTTCAGCTTTCTATTATTATTTAATTTCTGCTATTATTTAATCACTCTTGGGGAATAGGGAGCCTAATGAATCTGGTCAGTTTCAGGGACTTCCTGAAGCTATTTGAGTGTTACTTCCTGTATTAGTTAGCAAGGTTTCCTACGGTGTGGAATGTTTAGCCATGCCTTTGAGCATCCCATTATTTTCTTTCCTGAAAACATATTTTAAGAGATTTTCCTCCAAGAGACAGGGTATGGATCTGAGAAGAAACTGCTATATAAGTGGTAAGGGAAAATATGATGATGGCAATGTAAAAATAACTCTATATGCAGTTTACACACTAGAGTAGAGTTTAAGAGATAAGAAGAAATTCTAAATATCCTACTTGGTGACACTGAAATTCAAAGTAAAATGACATTCATTTAAATAATTAGAAAATAGTTTTTCTAATTATGTAATCAAAAATAAAAATTGTAATAAACTTTGGAGGAAAATGAAAAAAGAGAAAAAGGCACAGGGGTCCTCTTGTGTTCTAATAATAAGATATTGGACTTCATTCAAATGACTATGTGAAAAAGTAGCCAGGTCTTGGATGCAGCTCAGTGCTTTAGAAGAAAGAAGAAAGGGATGGTTCACATCAATTTTCTGTTATTGACTGTCTAAATTTATTTCAAATTCATGTAATATTTTATAAGACATATGAATTTTATAAGATATAATTTTGGAAGATAAAGCATGTGTCTTGGTATTTTATTAGCTCAATTTCTCATATAAAACTTTGCTTTCATTCAAGACATGCTGTTCTTCTCACAGATGGTCACATCTAGACTGTTCTCTGTGGACTTACGTTCCCTGTTATTTGTAAAACCGAAGCTGATTTTRTTATGCAGCCTGATACTCACTGTACAAAAACCTTTGAGATGTATTCCCGTCTGAGTGCACTGCTATAAAAATATCTTGGTCTCTGCAGATAAATCAGGTCTTTTGTCAGGAATAAAAAATATGAGGTCCTTTGCTGAGAGGAATCATAAAGGTATTGCTCATTTGCAGTTATCAATTCATCTCGGTGTCTAAACTTTTACATCATATTTATTCTGCTTTTACTTCTTTTATCCCTGTTGACAAGTTGGGCATTTTGAAAGCTCCCTCTATTACTCAAATTTGAAGAAATTTTTATGGATGTCAGATATAGTAAAAATATATCAGATGCAGTATTGTAGCAGATATCGCTTGTGTTTATAGTCATGCCCACATTTCCCACAATGTATTTTAATCTCCTTAATAATACCAATTATAGGTAATATAGTATGTTCCCATATGCCGTTCAGAGTGTTGTACATGTAGCAAGTGCTTAGCAAAGGTTTCCATGTTAGACTGACTTAACTATGGCTACCACTATTTTCAATTTACGGTCAGCAACAAAACATGTTTCCCAAGATACACCTAAACAAAAAGAAAGTATTTTACCTCTTAGCTATTTTATGTGTGCTAATAAAATACTCCTAAAAGAAACAAAGCACAAATAAAAGACTAACCCCTGATTCATAAACATAGAATATCATAGTCCCATTTTGCTAGATGACATTAAATGTGATTTTCACTCTTAGAAATGAATTATATAACATGGACATTAAACAAAATATTATGCATCACTGATTTTTTTTTCACTACAGAATGTTGTGTTTATGCATTTAACACATATCTGAATAGAGATAGGATTGGAGGCAGAGGTCTGGGATCATTCTGAGAAAAAGCCAATTCTTAATTCTCTAATGCAAAGCTCAATGTGCTAAACCTTCAGCTGCTTCATACATGGAAGTTTTTGTCCATGGACCATTGCACAACAATGTTCTCTTGTGACACAGGCAGAGAAATAGTCTGATAAATAACATTTTGCCACTAATTCACAGTAACGTGTCACTACTACACAATCACTTAGATGACTCTAGTGTCTCCAATGCAGAAAATTGTCTCCTGGGAGCCAGAAGAGTTGGTTCTGCCAGCAGAGCTGCTTGGTAGAGAGTCCACAAAGTGGTGGGGTAAGTTGGGTACCATGAGTACAGCCCTGGGTTTGAGCCCAACACAAGACACAGCATAAGACAGAAGAAGTGGAGCGTATGTACATTGCCAGCCCTTGTTACACAGAGACAGGAAGATCAGAAGTTTTCAGTCATCCTTTGATATATATGGAATTTAGAGACAACCTAAAATACGTGAGACCCTGTCTCAACTCAAACGTCCACGTGTGTATGTGCACACAAGAGTAGAGAAATTTCAAACAAAAATGAAAGCCAGAAACATAATGATCTGCAAATATGAAACTCTGTGACAACATATTTAAAAAGAAAAAGAATAAAATAAGAAAAATAAACAAAGTGTGTCCCAGACAGTAGACATTAGGATGTGCCTGAAAGAGAAAGGAGACACCGAGAAAGGCCTTAGAAGCAGGAGAAATTTGTCAGGGAACAGAACAGCCGGCAAGAAGAAAGCAGCCCAATATGCAAACCTTACTGTTGGTCTGAAACAGAAAATGTTAAAGAAAAGACAAAGCTGATATATAACAAAACAAAACATACTATTCTCTGATTAGAACATACAGATTATTTAAGAGGAGGCTAAACTCTAAGTTTGTGTTAACAACAACCATTTCCTTAAAGAGATACTACTTGACCAGAGCAAGGCGACCTCCTTGTCTGAGTGGACAGAATGACCAACTCTGCTTGCTGTTCTTTAAAAAATTGGAACTTAAATCTGGTTCTTCAAAAAGAATTCTTAATTGTGAGAACAAAGATGAATGATGATTCTCAAGTCTCATTGCATATTAGAACCAGCAGAGAGCTTTTAAAACTAATGATTCCCTAGATCCAGCCTTCTTCTGGAGATCATGATTTAGCTGAATTAAAGTGGGGCCAGGCATCAATAGTTTTAGTGCTCGCTGAATAATTTTAATGTGCAACCCTAGATCCACATTAAGATGTTATTTTTGTTGTTGTTAATAATTTATTCTATTTTTTAATGGTGTGCATACATGCATATGTGCATGTAAGTGTGTGTACCTAGAAGGTTAGGAAAGAGTGTGAAATCATCTAGACCTAGAGTTACAGGTAGTTTCAAACTTCCTGATATCAGCAGTTGGAATGCAACTAACTTTAGATCTCTTGAAGAGCAGCCAGTTCTATTAACTGCTGAGCCAGCCCTCCAGTGTCAGTGAGAGGGTTTTAGAAGAGCTGAAAGCTTCTACTTCATGTCTGTGTACACAGAATTATCTTTCCTTGTCATTTATTTTTGTTATTAAGTGGCTAAGTTACCTAAAGCTATGATTTTTCAATCTTGAAAGTTTCTCCAGGGTTCCTATGTTAACAATTTATTTTCCTAGGTAATGAGAGGAGTTATAACTTTTAAGAGGTGAGGCAGTGGCTGTGGTCCTTGAATCATCTGAGACACTGGAGAGGACTGTGAAACCCAGGACTCTTGTTTTTCTTGTGCTTTATGACTATGAAGTGAACAGTTTGGCTCTCTTATGTGCTGACATCATGGTAGGCTGCTTTTCTACTAGCCCAAAGCCACACAGCTCACCAGTCATGGAATCGTCAAAAGTGAAGTAAACCTTTTCTCAGACACTGTTTACAGTCATGGAAGCTGTTGGATATACCAATACAACCCAGATTCAGTCAACCTATCTTTCGAGTATATTTGTCTTACATGAAAGTTTTATTTTTTAAAAAAATACATTCTTTTTTATCTGCAAATTACTTACCTCCAGTGCCTTTAATGATCTAGAAATCTGACATCAAAAGAAGCATTTTTTCTTCTGCTTGAAAATGCAGGTTAAAAAAGAAAGATTCACGGTAAATTGATAGCATGTGGAATACCTTTTACTAGTTGGAGCCCAAACCATGGCTATTGCTCGACTGATGAGAGGCTCCCCCACAATCATCACTCTCCTTCTAAGCACAACACAAGCACCACCTTCATTGCCAAAGGAAAGAGATGTACAAAGGAAAGGGAACATGCGGAGACAGAAGGCTGCCATGTCTGAACCAGAGAATTCTGGGTACATGGGTATATAGTAAGATGAGTATGTTATGAAAGCAATGGTAATCTAAAAACTATAGACAACAAACAGAATCACATGCAAGTGCATTGTTACTTGTTTTCAGGCCAAATACTCCTTTGCTATACTTAACAAAAATCAGCTTTACAAAATCAATTTCCTTATAGTTGCTCAGGAACACCCTACATACTGACAGTCTGAATATACTATCTTTCTTTCCTTAATATAGAAAACTGAGTACAGGATTGTAGTCACTTTAGGAAACACTGACTAGTTTCTACTTAATATCATCGACGCATGGATAAGAAGGCAAATGCTAGAATATGCAGATGTAAAGGCTTCACACGAATATCACAGTAAGAATTTCACCTAATGAAGACTCACTAACTTGGCAACACCTAATGGTAAATCTAAGCTTTAAGCAGAAGAGAGGTTTAAAACAAGACAGTGCTAAGAGCTGGAGCTTTCAACAATATCACAGTAGGGAACTTCTGTAACTGCTGTTCTCTATGATTTTTAAAGTCATAGAGTTTTTAAAAAAAATAAAAAAAAAACTATCTTCTCCAAACTCCTATTCTATCCCATGTGAAAATAATATTTTATAAGAAATATGAGGGTGCTGAATTAGTTTCAATTTTTAACATAGGCAAGAACTCCCTCTGTGAGGAGAAAAAAGCCTCATCATTACAACACAGTGTGTAGTTCAGTGTAGAAATGCTCAATGTCAAAGAGTGTTCACTTCAAATCACTGTGGTGGAGGTGAAGGAGAATCTGCAGGCACAGGAACAGGTCCCGGAGGCTTTCCCAGAGTAAAAGCTGTGATGGAGATTGCCTTTATCATCACTCTTAATTAGACTAAGCTCCTCTGGGGAAGTGATCTCCAGTGACTCATAGTCATTTACTCAGCAGTATTGGGAGGGTATGCACTGAGAACTCATATTTTCAAAATGCTCAGCTTATTCAGTCATGGGAATGTGTATACAGAATTATTTTCTGGCTTTCTAACTTAGGCATGCAGCCAGACCTTGGAGATTTTGCTTTGGATGCCACAGGGGCAAATGAATGGCTAAAGTCTTCCAGAGGCTTCCCATAACCCAGTGTTCTCTCACCTCTGTCCCCTACTTCATTACAATGTATCTGTTCTGCATTTTATGCCGCTGGCATGTGTTCTGTTAGATAATTTGACTTTTTTTTTCTATTTTGACTTAAGGTGTAGCTGACTCTATGTATGAAGCCTCCTGGAGAACATTTTTTTGCATTTCAACAAGGATCATAAATTCCTGAGCCAAAAGTAATAAAGAATGAATAATGAGAATTTTACACATAATGAAAGGTCATAGAAATGTCTTTGAAAGTTTCATTGAGCACAACGGTTTCCCGTGACTCTCCAACAGGACCATGGAGGAGTCCATGCTGTGCCTGCCTACCAGCACTCACTTGAGCTGCAGCTAGTAAATGTTCACTAATTATTCATCTAAGTATATGTTTACTTACATGTGAATGAAGGAAGAGGACAAAGAAATGCATGAGATATGAAGAGGACATCTAAGAAATCATGGTCAGGAGGCAGGAGGCAAAGTAAAACTGATCCACAGAAGCCAGAGGCCAGTGTCCTGTAAAGGTGTTATTGTTTACAATGGAAACTCTATCTCTGGAAGGCAAGGAAATGCAGACTAAAACATATGGGAAAAACTCTACAAATTAATGTCAAAGTTTGGCGAAATTTCTCCTTCTCTCACTTTGTTTGGAAAATTATACTCCCTCATACTTGCCTCTACCTGAGGAATATCATACAGCCTCAATCAGTTTACAGGACCAATTTCCTTTCTCCTGGCAAAACCTGTTCCGACAGCACCTGATATTCCTGAAATGCTTTCCATCTTAATGAGGCATTCCAGGTACCCTAAGCCCCCAGCCAATGACCTTGCCCATCCTGGATGATCCTACCCTTAGTCCCCGAAAAGTTTATAAGCTTTCATTCACCTTAAGAAAAGTTGATCTGCCTTCCATCTAAGAGACCCATGTGTACTCACAGTATTCACAGTATGTACTTACAGGGATTGCTAACTGTTATGCCCAGGGTTCCCACAGACCAGCAGAAACCACTAGGAATCCAACTTGCATTCAAAAGCAGAGTCCCTATTCAAGCTGGAGCTTGGAATCTCCACCCTCTCCAGGACAGTGGATGGGTGCCGAAGGCCCAAGCTGGTAAATTCTTGTCTTTTTATCATGTTTTTAGCAGGGTGTAGGACTTTCTAACTTGGCAGTTATACAGAATACAAAATGGAGTTTGTAATGTTAGTTTGGGTCCTTCAGAATGACCTTCAGAGAGTTCCATGTCTCTGCTACCAGTGCCCTCTATTGGCCTACAATCCATGAGAGAGGGGAGAACCACAAAAACATGGTGATAGATTATTGCATGTACCTTATAGTCTCAAGGAGATTCTTTTGGAGAACTGTGATAAAAATCAAAGACACATTGTATAAAACTGAAGAATTAGAGAAAATTATAGAATGGGTATAGTAGTCCGCGAAGATTGTTTAGTTTTTAAATATGTTTTTAGGCGAACTATAGTTACAAAACTTTCACACTCCCTGTCCTCTTTCCAGCCCCTCCAAGGTACTCTCTCTTAGCCCCTCCCATGTCTCCCTACTCAAGTTGATAGCTTCCTTTTGAGTATTACTGTTATACAAACATGCATATGTACATGTATATAAGTATGAATGTATGTACTCTCATATATGTAAATACAGCTTTTAGAGTCCATTTTTGCTATTTGTGTGTATATAAGGCTGATCAATCTGCCCTAGACAACCAATAGTGGGGGGCACATCCCTGAGAAAGTCTAATTCTCCTTTTCCCTGCAATTGTTAGTCACCAATAATTTCTAGTGTATTGGTAGAACCCCATGATGTTTTCCCTCTTCCTCCTTATTCTATCCTTAAGTATTACCATTGTACTGGTCTTGTTTACGCAGACATTTCACCATAGACTCCCTGGCATTCTGGTTGTTACAATCTTTGTGTTGCTTTTTCTCCTGATGTTCCCTGAGCTAGATGCAGAAGCCATTTTTGTTGATGAATCAGTTAGGGCTTGGGTCCTCCACAATCAATTAATCTGCCATGTGTTGAGTTGTGGTTTTCTGCAATGGTCTCCATCTTCTGTAAAGAGAGGCTTCTTTGATGAGGGGTGGTAACTAGTATGGTAATAACTACAGTATTAGAATGTAGTAAGGAATTATGCTCATATAGCAAAGTGAAGGTGGTAGATTCTTTTCTAAAGGTCATGACCCCACTGTCCCCAGGAAGGTTTTCAAAACCAAGTATGATTTACTTGAAGTTTAGTGGGCATTCAGTTCCACAGGTTCACCAGAATTTGTTGTCATTCTCATGGGTGAGATGAAATCTCAAAGTTATTTTAATTAACACATGATTCCCATGAACATGTAGGTGCCACTTACTGTGACTTTACAGGAATCTTGCCATGTTGATCATTACTCGTGTTCATGTTTCACAGGAGTTGCAGTTACATGAGACTGTTTTAGTGCTTCCCTCCATTGTTAGCTTGCACTGCATTTTTTGAAACCATGGAAGCTAGACAGGAAGAAAGAGCCTTCAGACCAGATCCACCTCAAGTCATCAGTCTTGATTCCTAAGCATGTGGTATCTACAGCAATAGGGACCCACTGTTGACCACTGAGAGACCAACCAGTGCTACATTTATAAGTTGTTTGGGGAGTCACATTTACATTATCTTTCTATTGAAAGATATTTAGGTTGTTGCCATTTTGTGACTATTGTGAATAGGGTAGCAATGAACATTGCTAAGCGGTTATCTGTGGAGCTATTGCTAAGCGATTACAAGTTGGATACTTTAGTTATGTGCCAAGGAGTGATATACCTGAATCATATGATGGATTTATTTGTAGTTGTTTTGAGGATTCTCCATACTCATTTCCAAAGTGCCAATGCCAACTTGCGTTTCCAACAACAGTGAGTAAGGGTTCCTCTTTCTCTACAACATTGAAAGCATTTGTTGCCATCCTGTCTGGAATGCTGGGTTATCTCAAAGTTGTCTTAATTTATATTTTCTTAATTACTAAGAATAACGAATATTTCTTGAAGTATTTCTTAGATATTTTTATTTCTTCTACTGAAATAGAAGTTCTTTGTATATTATGGGTCTTATTCTTCCATCAGATTGACAGCTTTCCCATCCTCTGCATTTTCTCTTCACTCAATTATTTTTCATATATGAGGAAGCTTTGTAGTTTTACTGTTTCAGGATTCAAGTTGAGGTCTTTGATCTATTTGAAGTGACAAATAATGGGTCTAATTTTCTTCTGCATTGTAGATAGTTCTTACAGCATAATTTGTTGAAGACACTCTTTTCTCCTTTGTATATTTTTGCCTCTTTGTCAAATATCAGATAGTTATAATTACAAGTAAACATGTTTGGGTCTTATTCTTAAAAGAAAGAACAAGTATGCAGAGAAATGACATAACCATGATAAAGAATTCTTTGTCTATGATATTTATAAAGGCCTCATCATAAAAAGACATCATCCCCTACTAACTCTTTCTGGTCTAAGTTACTCATCTGCTCTTCCAGCCAAGAAGCAACATTGTTAATCTTCATTGTTTTCCTTTATTTCTAGTCTTTTAATTATAGGTTCAGTCTTTAACATCATCTACCTTATATAACATATTTGTTGGTTGTCATCTGAAACATGACATGATCATTCCCTACTATCTAAAATACATTTTACTGACCTCAACCTCATAGGCTTCAGAAACGTCAAACAACAAGTATAAGAAGATTTCACTTCATACTTTCAAAAAGAAGAGTGCATACTTGTTGAGTTTCTCTGGCTTCCAAGGCATTTTTTTGCAAGTATCCAAACAGTGACTTATAAATCTAAAATCATAACACAGATAGAAAAATTATATATGGCATAAATTCCACTCATCTATATCTTAACCTTTGTTGTTGTTTGAGTGATATAGACCACTTACATCAGGTATTTGAATACTCGGTCCCCAGTTGGTGTCTGTTTGGGAAGGGTAAGGGGTGTATCATTACTAAAGAAAGCATGTCACCAGCAGGCTCTCAGCAAGGTCTCTGTTTTTTTGTTTGTGATAAGAAATTTGAGCTCTCTGCATCTGCTCCAGCCACTAGCTACCTGCTACCTCAAGTCCATCATGGATTTTAACTCTTTGGAGCTGTAAGCCCAAAATAAACTCTTTTTTTCTTCGAATTGTCTTAGTTGTGATGCCTTTTCACAGCAATAGAATGTAATTAAGATACCCTTATACCTGGCAAAATTGGTAACAATTTATCATGATGTATTTCATAGGGACCTACTGTGTCACTATTTCCTCCAAATTAAAGCCAAAATCTTCCCTTCTGCAGGCAAGAAGATGGCTCCTAACACCTAGGAGGCTAAGTAAACACGTATAGTTCCAAAAGCTATGAGCTTCACATTGATGCTTGCAAAATTGGTTGATGGGGAGCAGAAACTCTGAGCAGCCAAGCTGTCTGCAAGCTGTACATGGAGACTAGGACCCAGCATCCACTGACCCAGTCTCCATGGACTCAGCCTCTGAGAGTCATCATACATTTTGGGTTGGGCTTTTCAGTGATGCAGCTTTCTATTAGCCACCCATGATCCTGTAAGTAACCTCAATAACTCACCAGGTCACTAACTGGACTTGTGGAAAATCCTGCCTTTGATGTCTCATCATTGCTTCATATTGTGTAAATTAATGTTCATATTTCCCCTAGAAAGATCGCAGAGCAGGCACTTTGATGAATATGAGTTCTCCAAGGGAGCTTTGTAAGTGTCAAGCCTCCCTGTCCTAACAGGTCAGAATGAATTTGTTACAAGGCCCTGGATTCTTTTCATTGATCTTCATATCATCTTTACATTCCCCTTCCTTACCAGGGCAGAACACATTCTCCTCAAAGCAAGTCAAATAATAGAAAGCAACATTTGCCTGCTCGAGCTGTACCATCAGAGTCTCCATGGAGCTTGTGTTCAGCTTAGGCACAGGTGGAACTTCTGCCATATTCATATAGTTCTGATGTCTAGGACCATTTTAACCCAACTTATGAAATATTCTCCTATACTCCACACAAGCCRGTCATTCTTCATCCTCCTTGTCARGGTTTGTCAGTTCAGTGTTGTTCTGGAGCAGCTTCTCTGGATCAGTTGTTAAATTTTCAGGGATTKTTGTGAACCAGTTGCTCATAATTTGTTTTGCAACTTGGATTCAGCAGTTCTGAAAGAATTTGTGCCACAGAATGTAACAAATTCTCAAACCAACTCTCACTTAATAAATTATCAGATATTTACAACCACATGATCATGGATAAATCCAATCTTTTCTTGAAAACAGATCCCATTCACTAGTACTTGGATTTCCAAGTTATCTCTAATCTACTTTTCTTTATTTCTGTGACTCAATTCAACCTATCCAGATAATCTCTGAATGTTTTAAAATTTATATCACTTMTTCTATCAAWTATAAATATAAAGCCTTCTGGTTTGTTATCATCTAAAAAAAGGTTACATTTGTTAATTCATATAATTCACTCAACAMAATGCATTGAGACASTAAATATGTAATASATATTATTTATTATTATAGTCATTATTATTATTACYATTATTGTCAGCACTAATGTCTTCCTATTCATTAAGTCTACCCTCATATCATTCTCCAGTATTTAGATTCTTTATTTCTACAAAGCTACATCACACAATGTGTCCTTTTATCCACATTTCTTAACAAATATTTACAATTCCAAAACAAGTTACCTTACATAAGAGCATGCTCTGAATAATTCCCACCAACCCCATCTCTTTTATTTCACTTCTGAGTTCCTTTAGTACTTTATTCCTAGCATTATCCTAGGACTTACAAGTWTGGGGCATCTAATGTTGCTCAGGTTTTTATTAAATATTTCTTTTGTGTGTGTGATTAACTGGTCCTCAAAAATGATAAATAATATCAGTCTTTAGGAATCATTCCACAYTCTTCTTCAATGCCTGCAGCCTTCTTTGGTAGGATGATGTTCAGAGGGGTGGTATCTCTTCTAATTCCTCACAATGACAACTAACGGCTTAAMGAAACRCAATATCATGTCTTTTGAGTACCCTGTGGTCTCTTCCACCTCTGCAAGGGGGAAATACATTCTAAGATGAATAACTCACCCTTCCCTGAGCTGTGACCCTCACCCCACATCTTCATTTTTTCATCTCTAGGAATAATTTAAAGATCATTAAAATATGAAATAGATTCATTTGTGTTTATTACTTCATAATTCCAGCCCTTTATAACTCAATTAAGTATTAACCACACATTTCAAAATTATTCAGTGATAAAAGTAATTAAAAAGCAGAAGTTGGGGCTGGCAGTGAGATGGCTCAGCAGGTAAAGTCTGTTGCCGCAAATCTTAATAATCTCAATTCAATCCCCAGAATCCACAGTGAAAAGAGCAAACCAACTCTCAAACTTACTCTAATG
>BDUI01004194.1:37274-48309 GCA_002335545.1 Apodemus speciosus
CAGGGACTAGACAAGGCTGCCCTCTCTCTCCATATCTTTTCAATATAGTACTTGAAGTTCTGTCCAGAGCAATTAGACAACATAAGGAGGTCAAAAGGATACAAATTGAAAAGGAAGAAGTCAAACTATCACTATTTGCAGATGATATCATAGTATACTTAAGTGACCCAAAAACCTCTACCAGAGAACTCCTACAGCTGATAACTAATGATGTTGAAGATCTCTTGAGGTGCTTCTCAGCCATCCGAATTTCTTCAGTTGAAAATTCTTTGTTTAGCTCTGTACCCCATTTTTAATAGAGTTATTTGGTTCTTTGGGGTCTAACTTCTTGAATTCTTTGTATATATTGGATGTTAGCCCTCTGTTGGATGTAGGGTTGGTGAAGATCTTTTCCCAATTTGTTGGTTGCAGTTTTGTCCTTCTGACGGTCCTTTGCCTTACAGAAACTTTGTAATTTTATGAGGTCCCATTTGTCAATTCTTGATCTTAGAGCATAAGCTATTGGTGTTCTGTTCTGGTAGGTTTCAACCCAAGCGATGGTAGTCCCGGATTAAGTCTGCATACCTGGGCCTGCCTGATGGTTCTCTACTGGTGACCTGGCTGCAAGATGGAGACCACTGCTGTGAGTGCTGGGAGTACTGCAGGGCAGGTGGTTCCCAACCTGACACAGCCCGGTGGGTGTTGAGATAGCCTGCAGAGCCTCCAGGGCCCTGGCTACAGGCAAAAAGGAAAGCCTGGCAGTTTTCCACCTGAGAGATGGTAGTCTCAGATTAAGTCTGCATACCTGGGCCCACCTGATGATTCTCTACTGGTGACCTGGCTGCAGGATCTGCTAGCACATTCAAAGGGAAGATTTTCTAATGGTAAAAGGTACAAAGTTTCAGTTGAGCTTTTGAAGTCTAGTATACAGTATAACTAGTTAAGAATGATCCATTGCATATTTCAAAACTTCTAAAAACTTGATGTATTTATTGCATCCATGTAATCTGTCTATGCTATGTTATGTGGATAAATTATATATATACATATATATGTACATATATATGTACACATATATACATCCTGTTATAAATTATATATATACATATATATGTACATATATATGTACACATACATACATCCTGTTAACTTTACAATTTGTATTTGTCAATTGAGAATTTAGGAGGGAGATATTTTTCCATTTTTTTTAAATTTAAGAATAAGGAAAACCCAGAGTCACAGGGTTTCCTTCATTCTCCTCACAGGCACTCAGTCATCAGGGGAGGATTTCTGAGTTTTCCACCATCACATCTTTCTGAGAATCCTTCACATTCCACCTATGATGAACACATTTCAAAAGAAGAAATAGTCCATTTTAGATTATCTTCTTTATAGCAAAAGGGATTCTGTTGACATGTTAAAATGATCACCCTCCTGTTTGGTTTTCCTTTGAATCTCATACTGCAAACAAGAGTCGAATAAAGAGAATTTTAAAACATGATTTTAATGTACTTGTATATTAGTTAATACATACAATAAGCAAAGAAATATTTGTATGAATTTGAATTAAAGGGGAATGCAGAATCTTTGTGTGTATGCTTTTATCTGGGAAATTGATGTCTGAGGATAAAAATTAGCATATACCTCATTAATGTGTATGGTTATTGTTCAATCCAGCAGATATTACATTGCAGTTAATTGTTTTAACAATTAAGACTAAGGAGATCCTTTTAAGCTAGAATAGCAGCTTTCAACTAATCATTTCAAACATGGGAAATGAAATGAATAATTTTGTTGAAAAAGTATTTGTCCTTTGAACTTCATCTATTCAACTTCTGAAGTGCTTATTAAAACAGAGTTCTGTACAGCACATTTTAAACTTTAAATAATTATACCACCCAGTGTGCATTTCTGTGAAACATCAGTAGCTGACACTACTACTTTATAAAACATTTATATTAGATTACACTGTTGTTCTTATAGTTCAGATAAAAACAAAAAAGGAAGAAGAACTCTGTTAAGGTGACAAACTGAAGGGAGTTACAGGGGACTTGCTCGTGGAGGCCAAACCTGAAATGATCTGAGGTCCAGGAGCTAATGATCATAATGTTTTCAACTTGCTAACGGAAATCAATACATACTTTGTTATTCTTTCTGCCAATGAGCCAGACCCACATCCACTAATGACAAAGTAAGATCTTTCCCTGGGTAGTGTCAGCACGAAAAGCGACCTGAAAAACCTGTTACTAAATTATGCTGATGGAGCTATAAAAGTCTTCCTTCTTTCTGTGATAATAGTTTATCTATTTGATATTTTCTTTATATACATTTCAAATGTTATCCCCTTTCTGATTTCCCCTCTGAAAACACCTTATCCCATCCCCTCCTTCCCCGTGCTCTCTAACTCACCCACTCCTGCTTCCCTGTCCTGGTATTCCCCTATATTGAGGCATCAAGCTTTCTCAGGTCCAAGAGTCTCTCCTCCCTTTGATATCCAACAAGGCCATCCTTTGCTACATATGCAGCTGGAGCCATGTGTCCCTCCATGTGTACTCTTTGGCTGGTACAACCTCTCTGGAAATCAATTTGGCAGTTCCTCAGAAAATTGGACATAGTACTACCAGAGGACCCAGTTATATAACTCCTGGGCATATACCCAGAAGATTCTCCAATATGTAATAAGGACACATGCTCCACTATGTTAATAGCATCCTTATTTATAATAGCCAGAAACTGAAAAGAACCCAGATGTCCCTCAACAGAAGAATGGATACAGAAACTGTGGTGCATTTACACAATGGAATACTACTCAGCTATTAAAAACAGTGAATTCATGAAATTCTTAGGCAAATGGATGGAACTAGAAAATATTATCCTGAGTGAGGGAACCCAATCAAAAAAGAAGACACACTGTATGAACTCACTGATAAGTGGTATTATCCCAGAAGCTTGGAATAGCCAATATTCAATTCAGAGGCCAATTGAAGCTCAAGAAGAAGGAAGACCAAAGTATGGATACTTTGGTCCTTCTTAGAAGGTGGAACAAAACAGACACAGGAGGTGATACATAGACAAAGTGTGGAGCAGAGACTGAAGAAAAGGCCATCCAGAGACTGCCCCACCTGGGGATCCACCCCATATACTGTCACCAGACCCAGACACTAATGTGGATGCCAACAAGCCTTTTATGTAACCCCCAAGCTCCCCACATATGCTGGAAGGTGGAGTAACCTTAAAAAGTAAAGTAGATCAAAGGTAGCACCATTAATAAAGATAAATTTTGCCTCAGAGGCATTTGGACATTTATCTTCAGTTATTTTTAAAGTTTATAAAACATTTGAAAGTGTTTAACTGACAGAATGAAAGCTGAAATCAAACCCTGGCATGAGTGTATTTTGGACCTCAGATCATAACTTACCTGGACCAAATTATCCATGTTGGAAACCAAATTACTTGATAACTTCCACTCAATATGTGATAATATATGTGCCAATTATACAGTAACAAATTGAAACATATTTGACAAATTATTGTTAACTTTTTGTTAATTGTGGGATTATAAGCATTTGTTATATATTCTATATATAATCTTTTTCAGATATATGGAATTGGAGTAGTTTTCCCAATTCGTAGCTGATTTCATTTCATTTTTTTTGTGCCAGCTTTCTTGGTATACAAATTATTGTTTTTAAATTTTATAAATAGTATTCTTATCATAATGATGTGCTTTTCTCAAAATTACAAATGTATAATTTCATATTTTCATTTAAAAGCTTTGTGGCTTTAATTGTCAAGCATACATCCATTATCTATACATTATTTTCTTTGTTCTTATATATGTTGTGAGCTAGGGCTCAAGATTGGTTGATTGTTTATGTTGACCAATTGTTCCAGCACAATTTGTGGTAAGAGCCTCTTTTCTAGTATTGTCTTGAAATTACTTTCAAAATTTGAATTGATCCTCTTTCCATGATTGTGCTTTGATGTCTCAGTTTTGATTTACTGATTTGTTCATCAGTCCTCATGCAACTCTACACTCTTGATTACTCTATCATTCTAACAAGGCTTGCAGTCAATAAGCATTGCTTCACTAACTTTGTTTTTATTTTAAACATTATTTTGGTTCTTACAGTTAGTTCACTCCTTTCTATTCTTAAAATAAGCTTAAAACCATTCTTTGAGCTCAAAATGTAGTTTAGAGCTTGCCTATTGTACAATGACCCTGACAAATCACTACCAAAAAAGCTAGGTTATTTTTTTTTACAATGGAATTTTTTGCATGGATTATATTGAGTTTGTAAATCAAGTAGGAGACACTTAACATATTATCAATATTGAATGTTGGATACCTTGGCATGTACATCAATGTATTTAGTATTTGTCATTAATTTTGGAAAGTTGTCAATTAAGTGCATTTAATTCAAACATAGTATCTCAGATATGCACCATTCTTTGTATTGGAAACATATTGAATCCTCTCTATTAAGAATTTTAAAACATGCCATTGTTTGCAATAATTGTTCACCTACAGTAATATGAAATATTAGGTGTTACTCCTGGTATCTAAATGCAGTCCTGTATCTGCCAACCATCTACTGACCATCCCTATTCTACTCACCCTTTTCCAACATTTGCTATATTCCTGTTGTATCATGCAACTTTAATTGTATGAGTAAATCACTTCCTTAAACTCTCTCTAATGTTTGGTTTGGGTTTTTATTGCTGTAAACTTGCCTCTGAGTATTGTTTTTGTTATATCCTATGTTTAGTTTAGTATGTTTCATTTCCATTTTGATTAATTTATTTTAAGAGATTTTTATCATTTTTCTTTTTTATTGGCATACAAAATTTATTTCTTAACAATTCTATTTAATGCTTTCCATCTCTAGGAAATATTATTGAGTTTGGGAGGAAAAGCAGCAAACAAACAAAGAAGCAAATCATGTGTGAATGCTAACAAGCTTTGGGAATGTAAGGTACCCATATAAAACACTAAAGTGGTGAAATCTTTTCAAGTTTTTATTGGGCATTTATATTTCTTCTTTTGAGAACTGTCTATTCTATTTGTCTTTTGATTGAATCACTTGTCTTTGATGCTTAGTTTTTGCTGGTATGTTTGTTTACTCATTTGTGTGTACCTTTGTGTGTATACACATGACACAGAAGGCTTGCCTTATGCTCAGTTATACCAAACTGACAGAGACAAATTTAATCCACCAGGATGATACTCTGTCTAGAGGGAAGCCCGTGCAGATAGATGCTCTTGTGCACTAGTGCTGGTGCTACTGAGTTGTCACTCTGGGGACAGCTTAGGATTGACTAGAAAAGCTGTTGTGATTATGGTTAAGGAATTGAAGGAAATATGAAGATAATGGAAGTAAAACCTTAGTAGGAAAGAACAAAATAGAACCTTAGAACTAATACATACATGGTTATTTTAAATTTACTATTGCTAAAGTAAAATATATAAGCAATATTATATATAATATCAGCAATAATAAAAGCTCACTACTAGTTTTACATTAGCCACATAGAAGACAAGCTTGTTAAACTTTGCAGCAGAAAAATAGAAACAAGTGAATGGTGCCTTGAGAGAAAAGGATGGATCTTGAAACCTCAACGCCTAGCCCCAGCAATGTGTTTTCTCCAACAAGTCCTCACCTATTCTAACAAGACCACACCTCCTAATTTTTGTCATCCTTTCATTCAGTTCCCCTCTCTAGTGACTAAATATTCAAATGTATGTGCCTATGGAGACATATAACCATAAACCATTTTTTTTTTTTGGTTTTTTGAGACAGGGTTTCTCTGTGTAGCCCTGGCTGGCCTGGAACTCACTCTGTAGACCAGGCTGGCCTCGAACTCAGAAATCYGCCTGCCTCTGCCTCCCAAGTGCTGGGATTACAGGCGTGCGCCACCACGCCCGGCCCTCTCTTGTAGCATCTTTTTTTTTTTTTTTGGTTTTTTGAGACAGGGTTTCTCTGTGTAGCCCTGGCTGGCCTGGAACTCACTCTGTAGACCAGGCTGGCCTCGAACTCAGAAATCTGCCTGCCTCTGCCTCCCAAGTGCTGGGATTACAGGCGTGCGCCACCACGCCCGGCACCATTTTTGTTTTATCACCCAAATTACTGGTGACAGACCAAAGAAATTATTTCACCTAAATACAACTTTGGAAGTCAGTGTTTTGGACAATAGCTTGTAGAAAAATAATGCCACACTCAATTATAGCTGGCAATTTATGAAAACTGTTATCACCAGAGTTACTTGAGCAATTTGCAGGAAGCTCCACTAAAGACTCTACACCAACTAGCAATTACTTACTGTTTATGTAAACTCAGTAGTGAATTTGGAAGTCTTGTAAGTTGCCAGAGCATCCTGCCTATGAATTTCCTTCCTCCCCCAAGTAGAAAGTATTTCTATTTGGAAGAAGTTGCTATAGAACAGCAGGGGATCCTGCCAAGGAAACAAGTTAGGCTGACTGGAGACCTGTGTTCCACACAGGATTCAGCCTGAGCTATCTGTAAACTATTGTGGGCATTCTCTGACTCTGCTGGACAGGCATAATCTTTTAAGTATGGGGTAGCAATGTGATGAAGCGTGTATGGTCCTGACAGCCAGAAACATTACCGTACCAGGGACGTCTGGAAGGTTACTGCCTACAATTTTCTTCACACAATGCTCCTCATTCTCATAATGTTCCACAGACAGTGAATACCCTGCATTACTTGGTAGCCCCCACACAGAACCTGGTGTCCCATCAAAATGGGAAAGGGGTCAGTAGAGAAGGGTAGATGGATCTGGAAACACCTGTAGAACCCTGTGCTTATCAATAACCTTCTTTTACTGACCTTCATGGGATGGGTAGTAAAGTGGCCTCAGGAGTCTACTGACTTGGGAAACAGTGTAGGTGCTCCTTGAAAGCCATAATTGTACACGGTTATTATTCAGCCAGGGAAGATTTGACCTGTAGATCAGGGGCATAGTAGTGTAGGACTTGGTCACTACTGCTTTTCTGCAGTGGTAGAATGGTGATTTGGAAAGATCCCATACTCTTAGACAAAAGAATGATCACCGTCCCACTTCTCACATCCCTTGTGTGTACCTTGTGTACCATCCTAGGAAGTCATTTCAAAACTTGCAATTTGGACTATCCCACTAAAACAGCTGCATTGCAGTATTATATGACTTGATCCCAATTGTATACTGAGGCCAGGGGTGCCCCCTCAAGTCCCTCTAACACTGTTAGCGCCCATGTCTGTTTAGTTATGCTTCACAGCTCTGCCCCCTGACCCTGCTGACCTACTGGGAGATGCTGGTGCCCACAAATCCCAGCAGGGAGCTCCTCACTTCTTCATGGAATCCTGCATTTGGTTCTAATTTTCTTATTTCTCTGCAGTTAGAATAAAGTTTTAGGTCCAAGGTTTTGGACAGAGACTGTAGATTTTGTTATAATTTCTGAAGAGTCTTTGTTATAAATTATTAACTGATCAATTTGAACATGGGTAGGATTGGCTTTATATTGCCTTAGAATGTCTTCTTTTATAGTCCTCCCCTTTCCATTAATTAAAGTTAATAAATCCCATAAATATTGTAATATAATTTTACCTCTAAGAATCAACCACTAGTAATCATGAACATGACCTAGATCTCAGAGATAAGTCTAACAAGGTTAACAAGCCTCTGTAAAACTCCAAATTCTCTTTACTACAAAGGAATTCCATTGAAATATCAGTATGCTATGTTCAGTATTTTTCTTAAGGGCTCTCACAAATCTTTGGTTCATGGGTCATAGAAAGATGGATAGATGATAGATAGATAGAAAGATAGACAGATAGATACTTGTGATAATTTTTATAGAAACTTGAGAGTTTTCCTTTTGTAATTTTCTCTTTGGCAGAGTGTCTCCTCTGCATTTCCAGCTGAATCATCATCTTCGGGTACCATTATTTGGTTCTTGAAGCTTGCTTATGCTTCATTTCTAGCTATGAGCTGTTTATGCTGACAATAAGATAAAAACTGCATGAATATTTGTCTCATAATTGCATTCTGGATAAAGATTAATTTAATACCAGTTTTATGATAACCAGAATAAAAATGGGAAATAATCTCTAAATTGATAATTATGGAAAAAATGGAAAGCATATATTTTTACCTTGTGTGTGTGAGAGAGAGAGAGAGACAGAGAGAGACAGAGAGAGACAGATAGAGAGAGAGAGACAGAGAGAGAGAGAGAGAGAGAGAGAGAGAGAGAACATACATGTGTATGTCACATGTGAGAGCAGGTAGTTGGGGAAGTCACAAGAGGACATCTTATTCATGGAGCTCGAGTTACACATTGTCATAAGCCACCTGATCTGGGTGCTGCAAACGGAACACTTTTTTATATTATTATTAAACTTAATTATTTATCCACTTTACAACTCAATATTCTCCTAGTACCCCCTCCTGTAAAGCCTCCCCCAATTCCCTGTAGAAGGGTAATCCCCCTCTGGGTGTCAACCCCAGACTTTACCCATCACCCACACACCCCACCCCATCCCACTGCACCCCTGACCCTTGACCCCTGAACCCCCTACTCCACCTTCATTTAGAGATACAGGATCCACAGAGAGGCAGGCAACAGGCTCAGGGATAAGCCCTGCTCCAGTTGTGTATGGGTGGATTGCGTGAAGACCAAGCTGCTCATGGGCTACATATGTGCAGAGGGCCTAGGTCCAGTCTGTGCTCTCTCTTTGGATGGTGATTAAATCTTTGGGAGCTTCCAAGGGTCCAGGTTAGTTGACTCTTTTGGTCTTACTGTGGAGTCCTTGGCTTCTTCATGTCCCTCATTCCTTCTCCCAACTTTTCTGCAACACTCCCCGAGCTCCATCCAATGTTTGGCTGTGGATATATGCATCTGTTTCAGTCAGCTGCTGGGTGGATCATTTCATAGGACACTTAAGGTAGGCTCCTGTCTGCAAGCATAACAGAGCAACATTAACAGTATCAATAATTGGTGCTTGCCCCTGGGATGGGTCTCAGGTTGGGCAGTCATTGGTTGGCCATTCCCTCAACTCTTTGTTCCTGTATATCTTGTAGGCAGGACACATTTTGGGTCAAAAGTTTTGGGAGTGGATTGTTGTCCTATTCCTTCTACTGGGAATCCTGCCTGGCTATAGGAAGTGGACACTTCAGGATTCATATCTCCCACTGCTAGGAATCACAGCTGGAGTCACCCCCTTAGATACTCTGGGGCCTCTCCCCATCCCAGGTCTCTGGCATATCCTAGAGATTGCTCCCCCACTCCCAGCCAATTTCCTCTCTCTCCTGCTCCCCCCTCGCCTAACTTCCCCCTCACCTCCCCATCCTCTCTTCTACCCAGTTCCCTCCTTTTGATATCCATTTTTTCCCCTTCTGAGAAAGATTTAACCATCCTCCCTTGTGCTTTCCTTGTAATTTGGCTTCTTTGGGATTATAGCATGGTTATCCAGTACTTTATGGTTAATATTCACTAATAACTGAGTACATACCATACATCTCCTTTTGGGTCTATCTTACCACACTCAAGGTATTTCCTCATTCCATCCATTTGCCTGTGAAATTTATGATGTCCTTGATYTTAATGCCTGAGTAGTATTTCATTGTATAGATATACCATATTTTCTGCATGCATTCTTCAGTCGAGAGACATCTAGGGTTGTTGGTCTGTATTTCTACCTTAACGCTCAGATGCAGGGCCACCAACACATTACTCAGGGAAGGCAAAATGCGGGGCCTAAGGTTGTGTTTCTGCCTCACTACTGGTGTACCAAGCCTTTGACAGTGGTAACTCAGGGAAGGAAAATCACAGTCTAAGTTGGGGTCCCAGTTCATGTTTTTCCAGGAGATAAACAGTGAAATCTGGGACTGTTTCTGTGCTTTTCAAACTCCTGTGTATTCAGATGACAATGGTAATTGTGTGGAGTTGGTAATGGGGTTCCCAGAGCTCTCTATGAGCCCAGGGAAGGAGTGGAGACCATCTTTTCTATGAGTGTGTGCCAATAATAGTACAGAGGTGCTGGAAGAGGGACATTCTATGGAAGATCTATATGTGGCTCTTTAAGACAAAGCTACCCCCACCCCCTAATCCTTGATGAAGGAGTTGGTCCTTGCTTGTTCAAACTGTTTTATTCATGGCAGATGAAAATGCATACATCTTACTCAGGGTGAACCAGGGATTAAATACTTTTGGCAGAGAGGTATGCCCAGGAAGGGAAGCTCATTGTCTAAACACTGGGAGCATAACTAGATACCTCATTAGCATGGAGAATTCTATGTTTTCATGCCATGTGATCAGTTGTCATCCTCTTAGTGGGGTGTGAGATCATATGTTATAGAACGGGTAGTCTGGCATAGAGGTGATTCCAGCACATACTGTTCTCAATTATGAGATTTACCAGAATTTAAATCTGCTTCAACCTGACCAGTACTTTTCTCTTGTTGCATGTAACTGCCTGCAGCTACATGGAACTGTGTACCTGGAAAGGAAGCTGGGGATGGATGAGGAGGTGGCAAAAAAAAAAAGAACAGAGACTAAGAGAACATCAGCTGCTCAGTCTCATAGTTTAATGGGGGAACTCCATTTTAAGGTTTCAGGCAAGACTCTTCCCCCAAATTACAGGGTGTATTCTGGGGAACTGGTCTGGCTGTTCACTGGGCATTGGCTCCACTGCTCAGGCACCTGGGTGGGTCACCTGCTTAATTCAGGAATTCATTCCTTCATTGTTCTGGAGGAACAATGAACTTCACCTTCATTCTGAGTGCTCCACCCCAGGTGGAGCAGGATTATGGCTAGTACAGGAATTCCTGCTCATCAATGCAGATGCTGGAGAGTATGTGGGGAAACAGGAACACTTCTCCATTGTTGGTAGGATTGCAAGCTGGTAAAAGCAGAAGCTCTGAATACTCAAGACACAATTAGCTAATCATATGATTCCCAAGAAGAAGGGAGGAAAGGGCCTAGGTCCTGAAAAGACTTGATCCAGTATCATAGAGGAGTACCAGAACAGAGAAATGGGAGAGGGGTGATTGGGGAAAG
>BDUI01004194.1:48748-60198 GCA_002335545.1 Apodemus speciosus
TTGGTTCCTCTAAGAAAGGGAACAAAATATTCACAGGAGCAATAAGGGAGACAATGTGTGGAGCAGAGACTGAAGTAAAGGCCACCCAGAGACTGCCCTACCTGGGGATTCATCCTATAAACAGTCACCAAGCCCCAACACTTTTATGGATGACAAGAAATGCATACCAAAAAGAGCATGCCATGGTTGTCTCCAGAGGGCCCTGCCAGAGCCTTACAAATACAGAGGCAGATGGTAGCAACCAACTATTGGATTGGGCATGGGGTCCCCATTCGAGGAGTTGGAGGATGATCTGGAGGAGCTGAAGGGGTTTACAGCCCCATGGGAAGAACAATGATTGCGGCCACCCAGATGCCCCAAGACTCCCAGGACTGAACCATCAATCAAAGGACACACATGGTTCCAGCCAAAAATGTGGCAGAGGAAGACCTTGTTGGGCATCAGTAAGAGGAATGGTCCTTGGTCAGGTAAAGGTTCAATAGAGGTCCCAACAAAGGGAAAGTGTGGAGGCAGGGGGAAGGAGGAGGGGGAAGGGTTGGGTGGTCTTAGGGGAGGGGGGATATCGGGAAAGATTTTACCATTGGCAGTGTAAATGAAGATGATATTCAATAAAAAAATAAAAAATAAATAAATAAAAAGGTTGGGAGAGGAAGTTCACCTTGGTCAATGTCAAGTTCCTACTAAGTGACATGACACCCCAATATGACTCTCTACAGTGGCATGGTTCTACTTACCCCACATAGGTTGTTTCCAGATTCTGGCTATTATGAATAAAGCTGCTATTAGAACACAGTTGAGCAAGTGTCCTTGTGGAACAGTGGAGCATATTTTGGGTATATGCTCAGGAGCAATATAGCTGTGTCTTCAGGTAGAATTATTCCCAATATTCTGAGAAACTGATAAATTGATTTCCAGAGTTCTTGTACAAGTTCACACTCCCACCAGCAGTGGAAGAGTGTTCCCTTTGCTCTACAACCTTGCCATCATATGCTGTCCTTTGACTTTTTGATCTTAGTCATTCTGATGGGTACAAGGTAGAATCTCAGAGTTGTTCTGGTTTATATTTCCTTGATAACTGTGAATGCTGGACATTCTCTAGGTGCTTCTTGGACATTTGAGATTTCTGTGTTGAGAATTCTCTGTTTAGCACTGTACCTCATTTTAAAATTTTAAATCCAAATTGATTGTTGGTGTCTAATTTCTTGTGGTCTTTATATATTTTGTATATTAGTCCCCTGTTTGGATATAGGGTTAGTGAAGAACTTTTCACAATCTGTGGGCTGTTGTTTTGTCCTGATGATGGTATCCTTGGACTTACAGAAGCTTTTTCCATTTCATGAGGTCTCGTTTATTACTTGTTGACCTTAGTGCCCGAGCCACTGGTGTTCTGTACAGGAAGTTGTATAGAAATAAATTTTTTGCAACCTACTTTTAATAAGGGTTCAACCTCTCCTCTAGACCACCACCTAGCAGATGTAGTGAAAGAGAAAATGTATTAGGATACAGGAGAATTGGGCATGTTCAGCAATAGTACTTTTGGTGAGTTTGATTTTCTTTGGCAGCAGTTCAGTCCTGTAGCAAATACCAAATGTGATTCAGCAGATACAGTCATGTCCTCTAGGCAGGCAGACACCAGGCATAAACCATCAGCTACAGTCCTGTCTTTTCAGCAAGCAGATACCAGGCAGTTGCAGTTCAGTCCTGGAGAAACTGCCAGGCTCCCTAATCTGCCTGAGACAAGGTCTCAGAAGTGGCAAGCTGACACAGGAACCTAGTGAGCAGTTTGTTGGTGAGCTTCTCTCAATGGCTCAACAATGCTCTGTAAGGTGAACCAGTATATGCCTGTTGCTAGTGAAGAATAGAGAGGGGGAGCAAACCAAACCAAAGCTCAGTGCTTGTTTCTCATTGTCTGTGGATTCATAGTTAAATATTCTTTCATCAATGGTTCTTTCATCTGTTTGCTATATAAAAACATCTTTTCACCTGTGTCTGCTTCAGGAAAAAAGGTCTTTCATGTGCTTGCTTTAGCAAGACATCCTTTCACCTGTGTGCTCCAGTGAAACATCATTTAGCATGTCTAACATTCCAAAGAAACTAGAAGTTTCCACTTCAAAGTTGTCTCCTGTACTGATGTGTTAAAGGCTACTCCCCAATTTCTGTTCCATTAGATTAAGTGCGTCTGGTTTTATGTTGAGGTCTTTGATCCATTTGGACTTGTGATTTGTGCAGGGTGATAAATATGGATCTGTTTGCATTACATGTAGACATCCAGGTAGAACAGCACCATTTGCTAAAGATGATCTCCCCTTTCCACTGTAGGTTTTGGCTTCTTTGTTAGAAATCAAGTGTTCATAGGTGTGTGGGTTCAGTTCTAGGTCTTCAATTGTATTCCACTGAGTCAGTTGTATATTTCTATACCAAAACTATGCATTTTTATTATTATTGCTTTGTAATACAGTTTGAAGCCAGGGATAGTGAAGAAGTTCATTAATTGTTCAGGATCATTTTAGTTATCTTAGATTTTTTTCCATATGAAACTGAGAATTGCTCTTTCAAGATCTATGAAGAATTATGTTGGGAGTTTGATGGGAATTGCATTAAGTCTGTACATTGCTTTTGGTAAGCTGGCCATTTTCACTATTTTTCATTTTTTTCTATGTTAATCCTACTGATTTATGAGCAAGGAAGATTATTCTGCTACTTGATATCTTCCTAAATTTAGTTTTTAAAAGACATGAAGTTCTTGTCATATAGGTCTTTCACTTCCATGGTTAGAGTTACACCAAGATATTTTAGGATATTTGTGGCTATTCTGAAGGGTATTTTCCCCTAACTTCTTTCTCAGCCCATTTATTGCTTGTGTAGAGAAGGGATACTAATTTCATTGGGTTAATTTTGTATCCAGCTGAAAGTGTATCTTTGCTGAAGGTGTCTATCAGCTTTAGGAGTTCTCTGGTATAACTTTTGAGTTCACTTATGTATACTATCATTTCACCTGCAAATAGCAATATTTTCACCCTACCCAATTTGTATCCCCTTCTTCCTACCCAATTTGTATCCCCTTGATGCCCCTTGGTGTTCTTATTGCTCTAGTTGAACTTCAAGTACTATATTGAAGACATAAGGGGTAAATGATCAGCCTTGTCTTGTCCCTGATTTTAGTGGAAATGCTTTAAGTTTCTCTCCATTTAATTTGATGTTGGCTATTGGCTTGCTGTTTATTAACTTTATTGTGTTTAGATATGCCTGCGTATCCCTGCTCTCTCCAAGATATTTATAATGAAGGGGTGTGTTGGATTTTGTCAGTTGCTTTACATCATCTAGTGAAATGATCATCCATTTTTTTCAGCTTGATTATATGATGGATTTTTGTATATTAAACTACTTCTATCATCCCCGAGCTGAATCTTACTACTTGATCATGATGGACGATCTCTTTAATGTGTTCTTGGATTTGGTTTGTAAGTATTTTACTGAGTATTTTTGTATCAATGTTCATAAGAAAATGAGCCTGAAATTCTATTTTTTTTTTGTTGAGACTTTGTATGGTTTAGGTAACAGGGTAACTGTGGATTCATAGAATGAGTTTGACAGTGTTCCTTGTGTTTCTATTTTGTGGAATTGTTTGAGGAGTATTGGCATTAGCTCTTCTTCGAAGTCTGGTAGAATTTTGCACTAAAACCCTCTGGCCCAGAACTTAATGACTGCTTCTATTTCCTTAAGGATTATAGGATTATTCAGATAGTTTACTTTGTCATGATTTAGCTTTGGTAAATGGTATCTGTCTAGAAAATCATCCATTTAATTTAGATTTTCCAATTTTGTGGAATACAGGTTTCACATGTAAGACTTAATCATTCTTAAAATTTCCTCAGTGTCTGTTTTTATGTCTTTGTTTTTATTTATGAATTTCAAATTTGGATACTATCTCTCTGCCTTTTAGTTAGTTTGGCTAAGGATTTGTCTATCTTGTTGATTTTGTCAAAGAAACAGTTCTTGGGGCACTGATTCTTTGTATTCTTCTTTTTGTTCTGAATCTATTGATTTCAGCCCTGAGTTTGATTATTTCCTGGTATATACTTTCCTTGGTGTGTTTGCTTCTTTTTTTCCTAGAGCCTTCAGATAAACTTTTAATTCATTAGTATGATATGAGATCTTTCTAGATTTTTTATGAGGGCATTTAGCTCTATGAACTTTTCTCTTAGCATTGCTTTCCTGGTGTCCTAAAAGTTTGGGTATGTTGTACCTTCATTTTCATTAAATTCTAGAAAGTTTTCTCTCTTCCCTGACCCAGTAATCATTGAGTAGACGTTTGTTCAGTTTTTATGATTATCTAGGCATTTTATTGATTTCGTTGCTATTTAAGTACAGCTTACATTAAGGGGAATTTGATAAAATGCAAGGGATTATTTCAACCTTCTTGTATCTGTTAAGGTTTGCTCTGTGACCAGTTATATGTTCAATTTGGAGAAGATTTCATTAGGTGCTGGGAAAAAAGTATATTCTTTTGCGTTTGGATGAAATGTTCTATAGATATCTGTTAGGTCCGTTTGAATCATAAACCACTGTTAGTATCAGTATTTTTCTGTTAGATTCTGTCTCAAATGAATTGTCCATTGGTGAGAATGAGGTGTTGAGGTCTCCCACTATTAATGTGTGGGGTTTGATGTGCTTTAAAAATGTTTCTTTTAAAAAAATTTGTTTGCCATTGCATTTGGAGTCTAGATGTTCAGAACTGAGATGCCTTCTTGGTGAATTTTACCTTTGATAAATATGAAGTGTCCTTCCCTGTCTCTTTTAATTACTTTCAGTTGAAAGTCTTTTTTATTAGATATTAGAATGGCTGCTACAACTTGTTTCTTCAGCCCATTTGCTTGAGAAACCTGTTCTACCCCTTTATACTGAGATAATGACTGTCTTTGTTTTGTGAGATGTTTCTTGTATACACCAGAAAGATGGATTCTGTTTACCCATCCATTCTGTTAACCCATGCCTTTTTACTGGGGAATTGAGTCTATTGATATTGAGAGATATGAATGACCAATGATTGTTATCTCCTATTATTTTAATGTTGTTGTTGGTTTATTTGTGTGTGTGTGTGGGGGTGTGTGTGTGTGTGTGTGTGTTTGTGTGTGTTTCTCTTTTATTGGATTTAATGGTGTGAAAGTATTTTTTCTTGTGTTTTCTTGAGTGTAATTAGCCTCATTGAGTTGTAGTTTTCCTTCTAGTATCTTCTGTAAGGCTGGGTTAGTGGAAAGGTTTTGTTTGAGTTGGGTTAGTCATGGAATGTCTTTGTTTCTCCATCTATGGTAATTGAAAATTTTGCTGAGTGTAGTAGTCTGGGATGACATCTGTGATATCTTATGGTCTGAAAGACCTCTGCCCAGGCCTTTCTAACTTTTAAAGTCTCAAATGAGAAATATGGTGTAATTCTGATAGGTCTGATTTTATATGTTACTTGGCCTTTTCCCCTTGCTGATTTTAAAATTCTTTGTTGTTGCTGTTCTGTATATTTACTGTTTTGATTATTATGTATCAGGATGTTTCTTTTTTGTTTCAACCTGTTTGGTGTTCTGTAAGTTTTTTATTCCCTTATTGACATCTCTTTCTTTAAGTTAGGGAGATTTTCTTCTATGATTTTGTTGAAGATGTGTTCTTGACCTTTGAGCTGGGAATCCTCCTCCTCCTTGTCCTCCTCCTTTTCCTCCTCCTCTTCTTCCTCCTTCTCCCTTCTCCTCCTCCTCTTCTTCCTCCTCCTTATTCTCCTCCTTCTGTTCCTATTATTCTCAGTTTTAGTCTTTCATAGTGTCCCAATTTTTCCTGTATGTTTTCTGTCATGAACTTTTTGATTTTTCATTTTCTTTCACTGATATATTGATTTTTTCTACTGTATCTACATCTGAGATTCTCTCTTCCATCTCTTTTAGTCTGTTGGTGATGCTTATGACTGTAGTTCTTGTTCTCTTTCCTGGGTTTTCTATACCCAGGATTGCCTCAGTTTGTGTTTTCTTTATTGCTTTCATTTCCCATTTCACTTCTTGGGCAATTTTATCCATATCCTTCACCTGTTTGATTGTATATTCCAGTATTCCTTTCTATTTATTTGCTTCCTCTCTTAATGCCTCTACTTGCTTGAATGTATTTTCCCTAAATTACTTAAGGGATTTATTCATGTCCTCTTTAAAACCCTCTATTATCTTTATAAGATTGGACTTAAGATCCTCTTTTTGGGCTTTAGTTTCATTAGATATCCAGGTTTTGTTGTAGCAGGAGAGCTGTGCTCTGGTGGTGCCAATTTCCCTGAGTCTAGTTGATTGTATTCTTAAGCTCTTCTTTAGGCATCTGATTTTCCCTGGTGTTGACTGGATGATCCTTATGCCAACAGGGCTTCTCAGGAAGGTGGGGGGGACTTTGGGCCTGACAATGAAGGGTATGCTACTCTATTGGCTGGGGCTCAGGTAGACCCCACTGCACATGCTGTGTCCTGGGTGGACCCTATTCTATAGGCTGTGTCATGTCCCAGTCAGATCCAGGTGGAATGGTAGACAGATTTGACTAGGATGGTTGGTGGCCAAAGTTCCAAGCTTATTCGTTTTGAGGACCCTGAAGGTTTCCACATGGAGGTAGGATGCTATTGAGGTCCTGTAAATCTCCTTCAAACTAAGGAGCAAGGACAGATTAACTAGACAATGGAACTCAGAGGACCTCACGTGGTGCCATTCACCTAGGCTGTCTGTCCCAAGTGGACCTGCTTGGGTGGTGAGTGAATTAGACTAGGATGGGTGGTCAAGCAGGGTTACATGCTGATTAGTTTGGGGCTCCTGAAAGTTTCCACAGGAAGGCAGGACATTCTCCAAGTCCCACACATCTCCTCCAAACCTAAGAAGAAGCCCAGATCTAGACAATGGGTATCAATGGGGCTCCCAGGAACTGAACTCTTAACCTCTGGCTCTTATTCTCTCTAGACCCAATGATGTAAAGTTTTAATTTGCAATTATTTCTTTGCTGAACTATTTGACATCTTAGACTAAAATGAAGAAGAGTTTTACTTGTTTCTCTGTAACTCAAGTTATTCTTGTCACTTTAAATCTAGCTTTATGTGACAAATTCTACAACCAATGGCTCATTTTTTTTATTGTTTCTGTTTAATCTTTTGTGAGTGTTCTGTTCCTGAAACTGTTAGTATTTATCAAGTCTTATATTTACTCATATAGTTTGACTTAGACTTCTAGATTCTGACTGATAGTATATCTGCTATCTAAGCCAAAACTTCTAATAAAATATGACCTTAATGAGCAATTTCAACCAAACGTACAATGCAGCAGAATATTTTGCCAATTAATAATGGGAGCAGAAAGGCAGTACCACCTACAATTATGAAATTTTATTGTTTAACCCAGAAGAAAAATACTGTTGGCTTCTTATTGAGGTGAAAATAACTTCTTACTCCTTTACTAAAATTATTTTAATATTGGGCTAAAGGGATAGCTAAGTCAGCAAAGGGCTTCCTTTGAAAGCATAAAGATCTGAGTTCCATTCTTGGAACCAAGTTGTTGTTGTTATTGTGGTTGTTGTTGTTTTAAACTGAAATGATATGTGCTTATAAGCCAGTTCTGGGAAGTGAAGACAAGCCTCCATGAAGCCTACAAAGAAGAGGAGAATGTAACGTACAATGATACTTTCTTCTAGAACACAACGTTTAATGATAGTGACAGGATCCAACATTATGACTCTCTAAAGCTAGAGAGGCACTTATGGTAGAATTGATAGGTTCAGGAAGAGAGAGAAGTATGATAAGTATGGTGAGAAAGAAAATCAGATAAGAATGATGAGACTGGATACCAGTAGGCAAATCTTACCAAATTAAAGTCATATGGAAAGTTTTCTTCATATAATCCTTTCAAATTAAGGATATTTAATATTTTCCTGAGGAGATGTTTAAGAAAAATAAAGATTGAGTAAGAAACACCTCCATGTGAATTTGATTTCATGCCATAGTCTTTTATGTTTCTGTCTTTCTATTAGACTACAAATTATAAGAATATTCAGATTTTTTTGTCCATGTATTCCCATATTTTCTTAACTACTCTCAGCCTTGATTACAGAAGTTTCTTTAATCAGTGAGTAGTCATTTGTGCAGTCACTCATAGCTGGTAAAAGTGTTAATAAATGACTAATGTCATTTCCTAAATGGGATATGTAGATCACTACCACAAGGGCCTACTGAACCTCTGAGAGGAAGGAGTAGCAAAATGATACGACCTGTGGGATGGGGAGGATTGCTGGGGTGTGGGTCATTTTTAAAGTCTCACCCCTACCAGAGGAGCCATCAGTAGTTAATGGTTGCCAAGGAAAGTAGTATAGCCACTGGTAATGTGCACATGGTCCATGCTATAGTAAGTAGCCCCTGGTCATGCTCATATAAGCAATACCAATTGAAATCAGTATGAAAAGGAAAGAGAAAAAAGGAGTACTAGTTCAAAAGAAGATGATCAGAACATTTGGAAGGGTATAAAAGTAATAGAGAAGTGAGAGTAAAATATTATCATAGTATATTTTATGTTTTAAATTGATAATCATATATGTTAAAAAATAGAAAACAAATGTAATTGGAGAGAATCATATACAAGGTAATTGCCTCAATAATAGTGACTTGATAGGCTCAAATTTTTGAATATTTGGTTGTAAGTTGGTAGAACTGTTTGGGAAGTGTTAGGTAATATGGCATTGTTGGAGGAGGTTTGTCACTACAGGTGGTCTTTAAAGCTTCAAAATATAGACAACATCCCCAGTGTACTCTCTACCACCTGGATACAGTTTAAAATGTGAGTTTCCAGTTGTTCCTGCTGGCCATGCCTTTACTATACTCCATGGACTCCAAGCTCAATCAAATCTTCTTGTTTTATAAGTTGCCTTAATCATGTCTTTTTATTACAACAATAGAAAAGTAATATTAGCAACTGGGCTAGAGACAATTCATTTGATATTTTGTTAAATAATGTCTCTGCTTTCTTCTCTATTCCTAAGAAGTTTCCTGAGACCAAATTAAAGGTAATACAATAATTTCTTTTCTGGAGGATATTTCAAAAGAGCCTAATATTGACCCTGTCCTGTGGTAGTTCTCAATTTAATGCAGGTCTATAATAAAAAGGAGCAAGTAAGGAAAAAATGAAATAAAAAAATTGAAGTCTGAAGAGGGAAAGAAAACCAATGAATTTCATGTTGGTACTAATGCTTGTAAAGAAATAAATAAAGAGATTAAGGAGAAGTCTAATCTGCATTGGAATAAAGGGGTGCCCTCAGGGAAAGACCTATTAAAATATTTGAAACAGGTGCCACAGCACCCTGACCTGAACCTGTGGCACAGCTCTCTACACCAAAATACCACCAGGAGAGAGCTGGTCTCCCAGGAGTGCCAAAACACCTGTGAGCACAGGTAGGACCAACAGTTCTGATTAAATTTCTGGCCCAAAAGTGACCCATTTAAGCCATCATGATACAAGAACCAAGGAAGAGCCAGGGACAGAATTTTCCAGTTTCCATCTGCACACCACAGCTGAACCTGTGCCATAGCTCTCCATATTCAAATTTCCCCAGAAAGTACTGTTCTTACAGGATTATGAACACAGGATTGCAGAAGGGACAAGCCATAGTCAGAGATAGCAAGGACAGCTAACACCAGAGATAACCAGATGGCTAAAGGCAAGGGCAAGAACATAAGCAACAGAAACCAAGGCTACTTGGCATCATCAGAACCCAGTTATCCCAACACAGCAAGCCCTGGATACCCAAACACACCAGAAAAGCAGGACTATGATTTAAAATCACATCTCATGATAATGGTAGAGGACTTTAAGAATGACATGAATAAAACCCTTAAAGAAATTCAAAAGAGCACAGGTAAACAGCTAGACGCCATTAAAGAGGAAACACAAAAATCCCTTAGAGAATTACAGGGAAACACAATCAAACAGGTGAATGAATTGAACAAAACCATACAGGATCTAGAAATGGAAATAGAAACAATAAAGAAATCACAAAGTGAGACAACTCTGGAGATAGAAATCCTAGGAAAGAGATCAGGAGTCATAGATGCAAGCATCAACAACAGAATACAAGAGATAGAGGAGATAATCGCAGGTGCAGAAGATACCATAGAAAACATTGAGACAACTGTCAAAGAAAATGCAAAATGCAAAAAAGCTCCTAACCTAAAACATCCAGGAAATCTGGGACACAATGAGAAGGCCAAACCTAAGGATAATAGGCATAGAAGAGAGCAATGATTCCCAAGTAAAAAGAACCAGTAAATATCTTCAACAAAATTATAGAAGAAAACTTCCATAACCTAAAGAAAGAGATGCCAATGAACATACAAGAAGCCTACAGAACTCCAAACAGACTGGACCAGACCAGAAAGTCCTACCATCACATAACAATCAAAACTTCAAATGCACAAATAAAGAATATCAAAAGCAATAAGGGAAAAAGGTCAAGTAACATATAAAGGCATACCTATCAGAATTACACCAGACTTCTCACCAGAGACTATGAAAGCTAGACGATCCTGGGCAGACCTCATACAGATCCTAAGAGAACACAAGATCCTACTGTACCCAGGAAAACTCTCAATTATCATAGATGGAGAAACCAAGATATTCCATGACAAAACCAAATTTACACAATATCTGTCCACAAATCCAGCCCCCAAAAGATGATAGATAGAAAACTCCAAAACAAGGAGGGAAACTACACTCTAGAAAAAGCAAGAAAGTAATCTTTCAAC
Source organism: Apodemus speciosus (assembly GCA_002335545.1). Taxonomy (NCBI): domain Eukaryota; kingdom Metazoa; phylum Chordata; class Mammalia; order Rodentia; family Muridae; genus Apodemus; species Apodemus speciosus. The sequence goes on from BDUI01004194.1 coordinate 59,535, forward strand.
AAACCGAAAAGAAAATAGCCACATAAACATAATTCCACCTCTAAGAACAAAAATAACAGGAAGTATCACTCACAATTCCTTAATATCTCTTAACATCATTGGACTCAATTCCTCAATAAAAAAGACAAAGACTAACAGATTGGATATGTAAACAGGACCCAGCATTTTGCTGCATACAGGAAACACACCTCAGTGTGAAAGACAAACACTACCTCAAGAGTAAAAGTCTAGAAAACAATTTCCCAAGCAAATGGTCACAAGAAACAAGCTGGAGCACCCATTCTAGTATTGAATTGAATCGACTTTCAACCAAAAGTTATCAAAAAAGATAAAGACACTTCATACTTATCAAAGGAAAAATCTACCAAGAAGAACTTTCAATTCTGAAAATCTATGCTCCAAATGCTACAGCACCCACATTCATAAAAGAAACTTTACTAAAGCCCAAAGCACACATTGCATCTCACACAATAATAGTGAAAGACTTCAACACTCCACTCTCATCAATGGACAGATCAGGGAAGCACAAACTAAACAGAGACACAGTGAAACTACCAGAAGTTATGGACCAAATGAATTTAACATATATATATATATACATATATATATACATATACATATATATATATATATATATATATATATATAGAGAGAGAGAGAGAGA
>BDUI01004194.1:68269-96550 GCA_002335545.1 Apodemus speciosus
GTGGAGAAATCATCTATCTATCTATCTATCTATCTATCTATCTATCTATCTATCTATCTATCTATCTATCTATCTATCTACTCAAATATACCTACTTGTGTGCATGTATATGTGTGTATGGATGATTTTTGAGACTATGATATGGCTTGTTAACTCCAGTAGAAAATAAAATATTTTAAAAGGGTTTTCTATCAAGACAGCTATAATTGTGTACACATGATTTATGGACAAATTCTAAGTTAGCTTTTGCATTTTCATTTATTTTAACCAATTGTTAGAAAACAATACAAATAAGAGACAACCAAATAAAGAAAGATTTAGTGTTATGTTAGCATGGTCATTTGGTCAGATTTTGTTAAACAATCGCTCCTTGTACAAAAAATATTCACTTAAATTTTGCAATGTGCATTTGCCTCTGTACAAAAAAAACCTTTTCCATGTATTTGTGTTTCTGTATGTATGTGTGTATATGCAGGCATGTGTGTGCCACTGTGTGCCGATCCAAGACTGAACTGAGCATGCCGTGAAGCAACACTTTTTATGCTCTTGAGCTATTTTACTGCCTCTCTTTTATGTTTTTTTACAAGATCTTTGGTATCTTTCTTTTCTTTTTTTCTTCAAGGGCGAGGCCGTCCAGAGGGAGCATTTTCTTTATGCTACCTCTTTGTATCATTTGAAATTTGTCTTCCTCAAGTAAGGGATTGGTTTCTTATTGCTTGTCTTGTTTGTCTAGAATGCCTGACATTTAATTGGCACTGTTTATTAGTATTTTTCAAAAATTATAACAGCAATGAAAGTCATACATATTCCCCCTTCAAAAAGATTCTGTGTTTTCCTCCTCACCTTTATTTTTCTATCTTTTGTTCCCCATCAGTACAGAATGTCAATCAGTTTTACTAGACCCTTTCTTCTTTTAAGGAATAAGACAACTGCAGTAACTGGAAGTTAAGAATGTTACTACAGCCGAGCTTCTTCACATTGGGATTATGAAATATGCTTCATTTCCTATCACCTCGCTTGCATGCCCTAACGTGTAGAAAAGGTACACCAACCCAGACTACACTACCACCCTCCATGACACAGGAATGTTGCTTTTTATGATAGAACATAGCTGTTCATACCAGTCTCTCTGCAAAAGGCAGTGATTCCACTAGCATCAGCTGATGCATGAAAAAGCAAGTCACGGCATTCCTTGGGAAGAGTCAGTTGATTTATTCTTCTTGCTGCTCTTCCTTTTCTTTCTGTTCCTGTCGGTTCTTTCTTCTCCCTTCATTCTTCTCATTGTATTTCTCTATTAAGTAAATCATTTCCTCTTGCCAAGGTAACCAATAGGATGCCTATCTCTGAAGTCAGTGTTCACACAGCTTAGCAACTAACTATGCTGTCACTAAGATCAGTTCTTCTGTGGCATGCTTTTCAGTGCACTGCCTTACCAGCATTTCTGTTCATTCCTTCTAGATCTTCTTGAAAGCTGGAAATTTTAAGTCATGGTGTCATGTATTATCCTAATAGATGAAAACCAACCCTTGTCCTTTAATTTTCTATTATGTTGCTACCAGTGGAGAAAGAGCTTGCATTTTCATAAATTTGAATCATAGTCCACCCTTCAAGAATCCATCAGTCTAGATCTTATGAGTTTCTCTATGTTCTTTCTAAACACTGCATCTCAGTTCTCACCAGTTCAGCACTCCCACTACTTGTGATTTTTGTTCGATCCCCACATCTAGCAAAATGGTCAACAAAAAAACAGCAAATTCTCCTATTTTTGATTGCAACAGCAGTGCATCTGGGCATGTGTTCCTCTCATCTCCATTTGATCCTACAGTGTAGACCTTGGCAGCCTTCCTTATGGTCATGCAGACAGCTCTATTGAAGTCTGACTTCTTTGTCACTGATGAGGAGGTTTGCTGGAGCTTACCAAGTATGTCCTTTAGTATTATTCAATTCTCTTCTAATAGCACAGACTCTGTGGCTTCCTAAATGTATGAACATCCACAGTCTCCATGTTGTCTATTAGGTGGAGATAGAGACACTGTGTTTTATGATGTGATACACATCTTCCCCAAAACTTATAGTCTCCAATGAAACTGTACTCAGAATACATTTTCACTAGCATGCTCATGCTTGGAAGAGTCTAGAAGCCTCTGTGGGTTTTAAAAACCCACAAACCCATATTTCCTCCACTGTGATAAATCCTCTTGCCATCTTCCTGCATTCTTCTGGACCCAGCTTGTTTTGTGGGGAAAAAAAAACACCTTCACAGTGATATGATCTCATCTTGAAGCAGTACTTTTGAAAGAACATTTTGAAGAGTTATGCGGGGTAAAGACTGAAAGTCGTTGAAGTGGATCTTATCAAAAGTGCTTTTATTTGTGACTCCATCTGAAACTTTTTTTTACAGGCAGAGCAGTGCTGCCAGTCAACTTTTGAACTAGAAGATAATAGTACCTAACACTGTTTTTCAGTTTCCATCAAAAGTCCATAGAGAACACTTCTCAGTTTGTTTTTTGTGTCCAGAAGACCTGTCTGTGGTCTCCATGCACTTCAGCAATATGAGAAGCACTAAGTACCTATTTTCTCCTGATCTTCACTTATCAAGTTTTATAAGCAGCTCTAGCTAGACTGTAAAAAGCCCAACAAGCATTTGAAGCCATTTTGAGTTCAATGTTCAGGCTTGCTATAAGAGGCTATAGCAGGACAGCCAAGGACATATTATTGATGGCTGCTTCATGGGGAAGCTTTCAAAATCTGCCCTCAGCATCTCTATTGATCTAATGGGTTTATTATTATTATTATTATTATTGTTATTATTATTATTATTATATTTTTCATTAAGATAAGCAATGTTTCAATAACTACAAGGTTTCTGTTTTTTTTCTTGATGTACACAAAAGCCAGCACAATGGTGTCCTGGTATGACTGACTAATCAGGGCTCTCAGTACATTCTTTGACAGGAGAATAATATGTAGGATAGTGTCATCTTCACATCAGGTGTCCAGGAACATTGTCATTTTCATCATTCTTTTGCCAGTGTCTGTGTGTGTGAATTGGAACTTTGACTACATGACTCCCTTGGCACAGAACTTGCTGTGTGCTGCGGGGGCTTTCTTTGTTCTGCTGCCTCTTAGAGAGTTTAATAGCCAAATCTATTTTTTCATCACAGACATTGGGTTAGAATTTTATACCTTATAGGGTCACTTCATCAAAGTCACTGTTCATTACTTCAATTGTGGCCAGGAAAAGAGCAGGAGTCATATGTGTCTCCATGGACTGATAATACAGGGCCATTTTCTTCATCAGATTCTGTAATGTAGCCCCTCATATGTTATTATCTTGATAATAGGTTGCAAACACACACTACTCACACAATAAATTGCCTCTCCAGACTCTTTGTTAAAATTTGCTGCAGTGAACTCCAGTAGTTCCAGAGTGCTTCAGTTGCTACTAACTTCACATCACTGCCAGGATCTTCTTTCCTCTTCTCCAGGATTATGGCAGTCAAAATCCCGTTGGACTTCCCAGTAACTGCCCCATATAAATACACTGGCAGATGTAACAAATTGCTTCTGAATCTGGCTCTTTGATGTTCTCTGAGCTGTCAGGACTTTTGACATTGGGCATCAAGTAAAGAATGAGTTCTGACCATTGGTTCACTGGGTTCTCTCTAAAGACAATGTCAGTAATGATAGGGAGGAAGCGTTAAGCTGACAGGTTACTGTATTCAAAGCTTACAAAATTGTTCTTAGCTTCTCTGTGAAACAGTAGTATGAAATGACAGTTCTTTTGTGGGTATTGTGACTAGATACTTGGGTTCTTATATGTCAGAGAGGTCTAGATATGTATATGAGTTATACCCCTGTTTCTGGGTTTTCTGGTGTTCTGGGAGAGTACCAGAGTTATAACTTGTCAAGACATAACACCTCAGTTCAGAAACTAGTTTGAGTAGAGATAATGATACTTATTATGTCAAATCACCTCCAAGGTGAAGGTAGTGGCATCTGCTTTCACACATGTGAAACCTGGCCTCTCAGCTGGCAGCTAGAATTAGGCTTAAAGGTTGAGAGTCAGTGGCAGTAGAAGTTATGAAGAAGATCAGTGTCCCAGGTTTATTCTTCTGCTTGTTCTTGGTAGTATTCCATTCTACACCCCGAACTGCCAACCCACACATTCCTTATTCTTTCTTTTTGTCAGTTACAGTTCTTCCTCTCTTGGAGGCCTAGGCAACACTTAGTGGTGGCTTGCAATGGTTCTAACTCTTTGTGATGCTGCCCTTTAAGATGGTTCCTCATGCTCTGGTGGCCCCTAACCATAAAATTATTTCTTTGTTGCTTCATAGATGTAATTTTGCTACTGTTATGACTCTCAATATAAATATCTAATATATAGTGTAACTGACATGGGATCCCAGTAAAAAGGTAGTTCTACCCCAAAACGGGTCATGACCTATAGGTTGAGAACCACAGGTCTAGTGGCTAGCTAGAACTTGATTGATCAGAAGAGAAAAAAAAAGAAGCAGCAAAGATTGAAGAGGAGCAAGTAGGGAGAGATGTGCTAATCTTTAGATTATAGAAAACTTTAGATTATAGACACTAAAAGCTACAATATGAATATCAGAGGCTATTCCAATGACGTAACAGTATTTGTGGGACAATGCACAGGTCATTATCTTGGCTGAGTGGTGATGATATCTGAGAACCTTGACATTCTTAAGGAGGGTGCATTATAAATAAACTTGGCCAGGTGTAGTGGCACACATTTTGAATCTCAGCACTTGGAAGGCAAGCTTATGCCTATAGCTTGCAGGTCAGCTTTATGAATTCCAGGCTAGCTCTGGAACTACTAAGTGAGATCTTGTCTCAAAACAAAGCAAAACAAAGTCTATCATTCACACAGAGTTTATTCATTCTGTTTATGTGAGAGAACCTAAATTTCATTAAGTGCTCTGAAATTCAAATTGGTGGTTGGCCTTTAAAAAACCAACAAACAAAAAAAAACTTGTTTATATGGTGTGAAAGTATCATGCATCAGACTTAGTCAAAATAGTAAAAGTCCCTAAAACTATTACCATTATTACCCTCAATACATGGAAGTAAAAGGGCTGACTGGTTTGTTTCTAAATCTTAGATTCATGTGACATAGTCCTGATAGACTGGGGTAGTAACTATATGTATTAAAATGTCATGTAAGTACTAACTTCAAATAAAGTTCAAGATTGCAAGGGCAGAAAAAATTTTAAGAGAAAAAGAAGAACAAAAGGATAAGTTGATTTTGCTTTCAAGTGGTCATAATTTAGTGTATAGTCAGTCTTAGTGACATATCAGTATAATACAACTACCTGGGAACAGAAATAATCTGGCAGGTAGGGAGACATGTACAATAACTCAAGGTCTTCCTCTTAGAAGGGGAAAAATGATGCTGATATGGTCCAGAGATCAGGAAGCAAGTACCAAAAGTATATCCTGGAGTTGATGATTAGGTAGGACTAGATAGGAACAGATCCAGAAGATACATCTTTTCTATGAAGCATGAGCAGGCAAATAAACACATTGATCTCTATTTCATTGACTTTGGACACATATAACATAAGAAGCTCATACTGAGAAGCAGAGACCATCAGAAGAGCTTGTCTCCAACAGCTGTCCAGTTTGTGTCCAGATAAGGATGGCAGAGAAATTAGGGATATTTTTCATAGTAGACATGAGATCACGTTTCTCAGTCTTGTCTAGAAAGTTTGTGGTACTGGTTAAGTACTTTGCATGGGGGTGGATTATTTTTTTTATAAAATACTGGTGGATTTTAACTACAATCTGCTTAATATTCTCAGAGTGCTTAGATAGCTATCTTTGGAAAAATCACAGACGCAACATGAAATGTGTAGTCTGGAAATATCAATGATTCCTTTGTTGCTGTAGTATGTACTTTTTGAAGAAGCCTACTTTAAAATGTACATTGAAATTGGTAGATACTATAACCTACTGGTGCACACACATTATTAAAAAAACAAAGAAACAACATTTTCTAACAGTAATGGATAAGGTAAAAGAAAGGAATGTAATTTTTAATAAAATACTATATATACTTCAGTATGAAGAGGATCAGAAAAACCTACTCTGAACACAAAATAAAACAGACTGATGATTAAAATTATAGACAAAATTATTATGCTATGCTAGGTACCAATTGCCTTCATAGCTACCCAATAGCAAAATATCCAAATATGCATATTATTGCTATTTATGACATGACCTTTTCTGAATGGTTAAAATGTATTCAATTTAAAAATAAAGAATATTTATTTCCTCAAATTATAATGTATATAATCTCTTTTTTATTTTAAAATTATTCTATTTATATATTTAAATTCCTCTTATTGTTTGACAGTTTCATACACAAAAAGTGTACATGAAAGTTTGAGGAGACTTTCTTGGGAATAAAGAGTTTAGAAGGAGAAGGAGGAGCATGAGAAAGGGAAATGTGGTTGTGAAAATGATTATAGCTCATTAAATAAATGTAAATTTTTTCAAATATATTTACACATGTTGAGACATGTTTGGAATTCATTCAATACATCTTTATAAAACATTCACCAAGTGTTAGCTACTGTCCCAGACACTTGAAGATAGCAAAATGGACAAGAAGGCAAACATATTTGCCCCCATGGAGAAAAAAAAAAACAAAAACCAAAAACCAAAACAAAACAAAAAACCTAGTTAGAGATGGAATAAAAGAGATCAACAATTAACATGGTTAAAGAAAATAAAAAGAAAACCATGTTAACATAGAGTTTCAGGAAAAAGCAGGGCAGGGTAACATATTGGTATTGTCAGGACATGGAAAATGGTTGCAATTTCAAAATAAATGTGGTTGTGAACAAAATAAATGTGGTCTTTACTGAGAAAGAGATGTTTGCATAAAAACTACAAGGAAGATGCTGTAAATGTATGCATTGGCAAGGTACAGAACCTGAAGTCCAAGAAGTAATGACAGAAGGGCCTTGATACATTTTGAAGTACTTTGAACTGGCAATGAGTTGGAAGCCATTGCAGGATTATGAGTTGCAAGATATCTACTGTATCTTGTTATTTAATTAGATATTGAGTTTAGAGTGATTGGGGTGAACAGTTAAACGAGATGACAAAGACTGAATCAGAGTCCAACTCTGAAGTTTGTGTAGCGATCCAGGCCAAAAAAAAAAAAAATTGTAGATAGAACAGGCTTTAAACATGGGAGATAGTAAAATTAATGGGATTCTGAATATTTTTGTTTGTTTGTTTACATGTAATTAATGTGTGTGTGTGTGTGTGTGTGTGTGTGTGTGTGTGTGTCTGAGTGTACATGTACCATGACTTAGGTGTGAAGGTCAAAGGACAACTTAGTCAGTTTTATTATTTCATCATGTGGGAGTACTGGGATCAAGCTCAGATCATCAGGCATGGTAACAAATGAGTGCCCTTATCTGTAGAATAATCTCACCAGTCTAGGATGAGTTTTGGTGCACCAACAGGATTTTCTGATTAATTTGATGCACATTATAAGAAAAAGAAAGATGGGTAAATTTGGTTTCAAAGTTTTCCCAGAAAAACTCCCAGACTGTAAAATTTGACAGAGAAAGGGGGAAAAAAACCTTAGTTATGTGTCTATTGCTGTGAAGAGAAACCAAGGCAACTTAGAAGAATTTGTTGGAGTCATACAGTTCCATGGTGGGGAGAATGGCAAAGGCAAGCAGGCATGGAGTTGGAGCAGTATATAAGAGCCCATATGTCGATGCTACCTAGGAATGGCTGAATTGTTTGAAACCTCAAAGCCTTCCCCCAAGGTCATAATTGCACCACGTCCACACTCCCTAATCCTTCCTAAATAGTTTCAAGATCTAGGAACCAAACATTCAACTGTATGAGAATATAGGGGCCACTTTCATTAAAACCACTGTAGGAAAAACTGTAGTAATATGCGGTGGCAGAACAGGCACAGCAAGCTCGATTAATAATGGTTTTATATATTTCAGCATGTCTAGAATACCTGCTGCATGTTCAATAAATGTCAATAGGGTTTCATAATAATTACAACAACATCAATTTCCTTATATATTTCTGAATGTTCCATGGGAAAGATGATGGAACTCTTTGTTGTGATTGGCATGCTGTTTTACACAAACATAGATTTTAAAGTGCTGAGTGAAACATGTATACACCCAGAGTAATATAATAATCCTCTGAATATTATTTAACAATGAGAAAAACTTATGACAATATCTATACCTCTACATTTCATTTTTGAAGCTTTTCTAAAACATCCCCTAAAACAACCACCAGGTAGTTTTAGACGTAGCCATTTCACCTTTAAAAATGGTGAAGTGTATTTGAATAGTCAGACATTATCTAACCTTTAAAAAAAACAATTTTGAAATAAAGCTGGAAAACATGTATACAGAAAAGAAGAAAAATGGATAGAGGTATACTTTATTAGATTCATAAAATATTTGTCTTATCTATAATGCAGAAACATGTATTCTTCAGTGCCTTTAGAGGTGAGAACTGACCATCAGTCATAAAGGGAATTTCATCTACTACAGAGTCTCAAAAGATGTTTACTGGGATAAAATGTGGTAATGTGCTTTTTTTGAGGTTCATGAGGCCTTAGGACATATGTATATAACCACAATGGAGAAAACATACACTGGTAAAAAGTTTCTGAGTGAGGTTTCATCACACTTATATATGTATTTTTCAAACTTATAACTTTTCATCCAATGTTATGTATTTAAGGGAAAAATTTAAACCTAAAATTCCAATTCCATCATCATCTCAATAGTGACCAAATATCTATTGTGCCACATCTTATAATATGATAATATATTCATGGTTTTGTAGATTATAATTTCAAAGCTGAGATACTCATTTTTTTAAATCATCTCTCCATAGTATGAGGAAAAGCAGCAGAAATAAATGGTATGTTAAGAAGTGTTAAATAGGTATAATGAAAGGACCCATGGGCACAGAACTTCTGCTCTCCAACTAAGAAAAATCCCTACAGGAGTCTGCTTCAATGAATCCCCGAGTCCTTAGAGTCAGAAAAAGATCTTTAGGATCATTAAATTGTATTGACATGAGCTGCCTTGAGACAATGGCAGGGGCTTCTCCTGAGCACCTGCAAATCACAGTGCAGATAGAAGTCAATACATTTATACGAGGATATCATTTTCAAAACGAGACACTGCATTTGCCTAAGAGATGTGTAATAAATCTGAAAAATTGAAAGATGTAATCCAGTAGTGAAACAGCCCCACTCCGACTCCGGAACATTATCAGTACCATCTCTCTGCCTGGGCACTGAAGGAAAAGGTTATTTCAGAACAGCTTTAGAGTCAGATGGTTCTATAAGCTGCATCCCAACATTTTGGCTTCCATTTCAGTACATTTCAAAAGGCCAAATATGAAGTCTGACTGCTGGCAAGTCTTAGTATTTCTGTCGGAAAATGATACTGAATCTTTCAAGCAGCAATGTGTTATTTTGATCTTTTCCACTACTCCTTAGTTCTTCCCTGGCCTCTGGCACGAAAAGATAGTCACATCTGGGAGCAATTAATTCACCTAGAGATTTTTTTGTTTAGACGCACTGCACTGCACTGCATTGGCTATGAGAAGATATATAGCTCAAAGTAACAAGAATTCCTCAAAATACCCTTGATTCATAAGTCAAATAAGTCAGAGCACAGATTTATAGACACGCTGCTTTTTCTGACCTGGGACATACACCCTTTGCCTCAGTAGCTGGTTGTTTGTCTTTAGCTGGGTCTCTCCAGGTAGCACAGCTACCTAAACCATAACTTTTCAATCCACAGTTACTTCCTATTACATGTCATGGTTCCTTTGTACTGTCTTCAGCTGCCTCCACTTTTTTCTGTTTGTTGGTTTCTTGAAGGAGGCTCATTGCAATGGATCTTTCATCTTTTTGCCATGATACAAGACAGAAAGAACATGTGTTTGTGAGAATTTTCTTCAGTAATAGCAAAATAGGTTGTTCCAAGTGGTGTTTTGTGATGCAAAGCTGCATGAATAAGCTGAGGGTTTTTTTTTTTTTTGTATAGAAATCCATCTTTTGCCATTTTATGACATGTGTACACATTCATTGTACATTGTACTGACACATCATGTAATTTATTCATATTCATTCTTATCCCCTTTCTCCCATCATTCTCTCTTCCTCTCTCTCTCTTCCTCCTCCCCCTCTCTCTCCCTTCCTCTCTCTCTCTCTCACTGTCTTCTTATATAAAAACCTAGAAACTGTGACATTTGATTTTCTAACTCTGGCTTATTTTAATTTACATGATGGCCTCCAGTTATATCCATTCCCTTGCAAAAAACATAATTTCTTCTTATGGCAGAAAAATATGTGAATATATCACGTCTTTATCCATGCATCTCCTAATGGACAAGGCTGATTCCATTATTTGTATATTTAATCTACAGCTAAAACAAATAAGATATACAAATATCACTGTGGTTTGTTGACTTAAGAATCCTTCAAATATTTTCTTGAGTGATATAGTTGGGTCATATGTTAACATGTTAACTCTATTTTTTATTGTTTTTTGAAAATATCCAGGGATTGCTTTACATTTCCATTTGCACTCTGTGAGGGTTCTCTTTATTGCCAATACATAGATTTGATCTGAATTATGTAATGAGGTAGTTTATCTCACATAGTTTGGCATTTATACTTAATCAAACCATTCATGATACCAATAGCTATTCAGACTGAGTGGGCTTGGAGGGTGTATGAAAATGATCCATCCAGAATTATCATTTGATTAAGAGTAGTGACTTCTAGAGTCTCCTCAGTAATTAGTATATGTACTTGTAAGATTAATCATTTGGTAGCTAAAAGTTAAAATGAAAACAACAAAAAACATTGTCACTTCAAACTTTTTCTCAAAACACTTTGCTCACAAAACATTATTCAATTATAATGTGGATATTAATAAAACTATGTTAAGGATGGAGTAGCTAGTAAGAATGAAAATCACCTAACATTATTGAATGAAATCTGTTAAATCCAGCTAGCCCAGTTTTAACCCATACAGTGTAAGATATATTGAGCAAAGTGAAACCTGGTAACATTGCAATTAGGTTTTTAAAACTTCTAAGTGTAGAGGAACTTTAATACAGCAACATGACTGCTCTGGCAAGGGATCACATCAAATGACCTAGGTCTATATGATCAAGTCAGAATGTATACGCATCACAAATTACAGTATGATCAGGAAGAATACAGGCATCCCCTCAGTACACACCTTTAATCCCTCACAATGGAGGTAAATTTGGTTTGTAAAAGGAAGGTTTTCATATTTGAAAGTGACAACTAAGTGATGAATCAGAGAAAGATTTGATAGAATGAGTCAGAGATAGGATACTTCCAATTCACACAAGAAAACAAGAAAAGACAGGAATGAGAGATGCCTTATGAAAGCATCACAGGGGGAGGGAAAGGAGAGAGAGAGAGAGAGAGAGAGAGAGAGAGAGAGAGAGAGAGAGAGAGAGAGAGAGAGAGAGAGAGAGAACTTTTACAGAGACAGGTTACAAGTGAAGATGGCTAGAGAACCAGAAAGAACCAGAAGATTAGAACAGATTGCCAGGGATAATTTGGGGCCAAGCAGAACAATTCAGTGAGAAGCCAAACAAAATCAGTTTAAATCAGCCAGCTTGTAGAGGAGTTTTGGAGCCAGAACAGTTGAGTTGAAACAGCCAGCCAGAATTCAGGAAGAACTAGAAAGTGAGGTGTTATTCAGCAGTAAGCCTCTGAGACAATAATTACATCTGGCAAATAAATGTTATTTTTACACTAAGTATGAAAATTCGCTCATTGTTTGCTGTGTGGCAGAAATGCTATTATTATTTTTAAAATCACTAAGAGTTTGCTAGCTACTGGGAAAGAAGACTAATTTTTAAGGTGGACATTTCAACATTTAGTGAATTCCTACATTGGCTACTAAATAAGTTGGTTTTTCTATATTATAGGTTTCCAAAAGATTCAGCATGGAAATAAATAAAATATCCCTTTACTCAAATGAGACATATAAAGTCAGATTTAGCTAGCCATCTGGTGAGCTGTTCTACAAAGTTGCATTGAGTCTATCTGCTGCTAGAATACACTACCAACAGGACAAAGACCTATCTGCCATTGATTTTCCATTCAAGAAGCTTATATCAATAGAAACAATAAGATACAAAGACCTAAAAAACTGGTGAGATTGCTAGCTATGTTATACTGATTAGTAATCCACATTTGTTTAGAACAGCTTTTTGAGGACTTACATAATGAGCTTAATATAGTAGGAGACTAAAGTAAACATAGGAAATACAAACTAGTGCTAATGGAAAATTGTGTATGTATGCTACTTAAAAGACAAAACAGAGGTTCTGCAATTGACTCAAAGGTGTCTCTTAAGTTTCCTGGTAGCCAAAACAAAACAAAACAAAGAAATTTTATAAAGGGTTTTACAAATTTTTATTATTTATCAAATTTCTATCAGTTCAAGGAAATAAACTGTCTAAATGGTTAAATTTAAGTGTGTACTTTATTTGAAATGAATATTTCAAAAATAAATATAGAATATTGTATGAAAGTTTTCAGTCAAAGCTGAGATTTTGAAATATTTATATTGGATGGTATCAGCCATGTCCATGTGACATACAGTTTTTACTTCTAGAGTAATTTATTCCCTTTCTCATTGATTTGGAGCTTGGCCATGTGAAATTTTTTTATTGGTTATTTTATTTTTTATATTTCCAATGTTATCACTTTCCAGAAACCCCCTATCCCCTCCCCCTCCCCATGCTTCTATGACGGTGCTCCCCMACCCGCCCACCCACTCCTTCCTCAGCAGCCTAGTGTTCCCCTATCCTGTGTCATCAAGCCTCCACAGGACCATGAGGTTACATTCCTAGTGATGCCAAACAAGGCCATCGTCTGCTGCACATCCAGCTAGAGCCATGGGTCCCCCCCCCCAATGTGTACTGTTTGGTTGGTGTTTTAATCCCTGAGAGCTCTGGGGCATTTAGTTGGTTGATGTTGTTTTTCTTCCTATGGGGTTGCAAATCTTTTCAACTCCTTCAGTCCTTGCCCTAACTTCTCCATTGGGGTCATTGTGCTCAGTCCAGTGTTTGGCTACTTGCTTCTGCATCTGTATTGGTCAGGCTTTGGCAGAGCCTCTCAGGGGACAGTTATACAGGGAGCAAGCACTGTCAGCAAGTACTTCTCGTTATTAGCAATAGTATCTAGGTTTGGTGTCAGCAGATGGGATGGATTCCTAGGTGGGACAGTCTCTGGATGGCCTTTCCTTCAGTTTCTGCTCCACACTTTGTCCATGTATTTCCTTTTGACAGGAGGAATTCTAGATTAATACTTTTGAGGTGGGTGGGCGGCCCCATCCCTCAACCAGGGGCTGTGCCTATCCAGTGGATATGGTCCCTTCAGATTCTACCTCCCCTTTGTTGGGTATTTATGCTAATGTCCTCCCTGTATCCTGGCAACCCCTTGGGTCCCTGGCATCTGGGAATGTCTAGTGGCTACTCCCAGATACCCCTCCACCACTACTACACACCTACTTTCAAATTCTTGACCCTCTGTACTTCTCCCCTATCTCCTCCCATATCTGAACTGGCACCCCTTTTTTTCCTTTACCCTCCTTGCTCACTCCCTTTCTCCCTATATTTCTAGGAGTTTACGTTCCCCCCCTTCTGAGTAGGACTATAGCATCCACATTTTGATGTGATCTTCTTTCTTCTTGGGTTCATATGGTCTATGTGACATTTTTAAGTGAACAAAATGTTTGAATTTGATCTGAGGTGGTAGAAGACCAGAGTAGAAGCAACAACTTTGGTGTAATCTCCAGAATAGTGGGTCAGCTTGCTTTGCCAGCGTTGACTCACAGCACAGGTGGAAAAAAAGTGCTGGCTAGGGTGAAGATGGCAACAGTGAAATGTTGAATAATATTTTATTAATGTTTTGATAATGTATTTTGATCATACTCAGTGTCCACCTTCCCCTCTTCCCAGATCTATCTGACCTTCCTACCCACCCTCCTTTTTGTTCTCTTTGCCTTTAACCAATCAAGTAAAATATGTGCTGTCCGAAGACTATTGGGTGTGGGCCTGGCCTGGCAGATGGCAGTTTTCTTGAAGAACTTATTTTTAACCTTGGCCTGACTTCAAACAAGTTGACTAATTTTTGTTTTCTCTCTAGATTTGTTGTAATATTCCAGTCCTTGACTGTTCATTCTACATTTCAATTCTAGTTTTAGTCCTCCCTCTTACATTTACTTTCTCTTAGAAATCTATAAGCTTCTGAACAGATTTTTATTTAGTTTTATAAGCAGAAAGTGTGGAGTATTTACTTCTGGTAGGATATATGAACATAATGTATATATGTTATAACAAGAAAGAGAACATTTTTACAGTGCCTGTTCATTTATTCTGGATTTTATTAATGGGGAAGTCTTAGCCTAGGGCCATTTCATCATTAATAGCAGTCTCAGTGTTGCTTATGTCTCTTTAAAAGAAAAGGTAGTTTTTGAGTTAAGTCAATATTAGTATCCAGCTGGAACTAAATAATATTGGTTAATTTATATTTTGTTTATTGTATAGTTAAGAAAAATAGACAGTGATCTATCTGCCAGTTACAATATGACCTCCTTTTAAAGAAATAAATTCATTTAAGAAAACCAATATATTAAATATAATTTCAAGTGATGAAATTTGAGGTTTCTCTATTACCAATACATGTTTGCTTTCATACAATGATGATACCTACTTCCATTTGTTACATCTTCTATATTTTTTCACTTTCATGTATACTTTGGAATGGCTGATAAATTTATTACTTCAACTTCTTGCTCCAGGACAAATTTTGAGACCTAGGATTTAAATCGTAACCAATGATTCTAGTTTTTAAAATTCTACTGGAAGGACAATTACATAGCATCTTGTATGTACCTTTTGTTGTGGCTAAATGCCACCAGGATCACTTTTCCCGTGACCCTTTGTCAGCTCTGGTGCATAATATACTACTCAAAACTGAGTCTCCAATCCCAAGTGTAAAATAGATCTACTACTTCTAGTAATGGCATGCCCTTTTCCCTTATTAATGTCACCAATAATCTTAAGTCTTTGGGGACACAACTGTTATGCACTGCTAAGCTGATTAAGCCATTTACAATAAATCATAGTTATTTTCCTTGGAGATTGCTTCCACTGTAAAGTCATATGAATGACTGTCAGAAGGATAGACTTTCTATGGCATGTACTTTTTTAATGTTTATTAAACATTTTTCTTACAGCATATTGCTAACTTTCAGAGCTCAATTAAGTTTGCTTGTAGTTAATGTATTTTGTGACCCCCTTCTTAAGAAACTATCTAAAAATACCAATTCGCAGTATTTAATGTTCTGAGACAGTGTCAGAGGCTGGAATAACATCAGCAGTGGTTGTTGTGAAAGGTTCTGGTCTGAGAACTCAGAGATTGCTCCTAGGAGGATATAGGAAATGAAGATTCATTTCTCTCTCTCTCTCTCTCTCTCTCTCTCTCTCTCTCTCTCTCTCTCTCTCTCTCTCTCTCTCTCTCTCTCTCTCTCTCTCTCTCTCTCTCATAATTTTGGGTTGCCCCCATTTGATTAAATAGCTCCTCACACACTGTAACAGAACCAAAGAATGTCTTTCACATCACTAATGCTTTCCAGCTGCCAGAAGCGTGAGTTGAAGTTGACTCAATAGTTACATCACATCATCTTCAGAAGCATATATACTTGGCATGTAGTGGACTTTGGTGACTACAATAGATTTTCACATCTAGATTTACTTCTAATCAATTAGTTAAGCAACTTGCGCATGGTGTTTTATATTTTCCAAAATGCTTTAATGACTCACAAGTAATAATTATAATACTGTGATTTGTTGTGAACTTACTACCTGTCAGGCATTTTATGCATTCATTTAGTATTTATTGATTATGATGATTTGTTTACTTTTCTAGACATGGAAATTGTATTAGTAAATTTGACACAAAAAATCTGTTGTAGGAAAAAAACAATCTTTTGAGCAAGAAATAAAGTAAATGCAAAGTAATCAATTTATGAACAATTTGATGTGCTCTATAGATACTATAAAGTAGAATATGGAGAAATCCATAGTGCTTATGAATAAAATGCTAATTTATATGAGAGAGTAAAGGAAGGTTTCTTCTATAGGGGGTGTTTGTATAAATAAAGAGGTAAGGCCATGTTTGATTAGTAAATGACAAACTCCATTGTGGATTATCATTCACATTTAATGTATGACACTCAAATATCACCTGGGAACACAAGTTGCACTATTTATTGGAAATATTAAGGGCATAAATTAAATGAAAATGAATATATACATGGCTAAAGCGTTTTCTGTTCATGGAGAGATTTTTATAAAGGTTTGTTAATTTCCCATACTTAGCTTTTCTATGCCAGATACAAGTTGTAGAATAGAATAAATAGTTAGGTAACATGTTTTGCTTTTAGTTCATAATTTCTATTGTTGATATCTTGAGCAATAGATAATCATATGTGTGTGTATATTTATGTTAAGGTATATTACTGTGGACAATCTTACTTAAGATTAACATTCAAATATATTATTTTTATCAAAACAGATACTGCTTCATCATTTTGATAGTGAGCTTCAGGCTGACCTTAAACTCACAGAGATATGTCTGTCTGCCTCTGCATCAAATACTATAGTTAAAACTGGTTTTGTCTCCTTCAAATAAGTGAATGAGCTGTGGATTTTTTTTTCATTGATAGAATGCAGGTGGTAATGATCATTCACAGTACTGCAAGAATTAACATGGAAAAGTTATCCATCCTTGTTAAAGAAGAGTAATGGTTCCAAGTAAGGAAACTACAACCTTGAAGGACTAAGTAGAAGAAAATGAACTTGGTATGAATGCTGGGAGAGAGTAACCATAGATATAGTTGAGAATCCAGACACATAGACTTTGGAGCCTAGGGATAGAAGTCTTTACGTGGGGGTGGGGATGGGCATGATTGAATCATCAAGAAGTAGAGTTGGGGAGTACTGAGAATATTAAGACTTACTCATGATAGATGATAAATGATGATAAATGAACAAGTTTAGTTTAGTGATAAGTATGGAAGAGCGATTGTTCTGGGTTGAGGTGTTAGCAGAAAGATAGAAGGATGTGTGTTGAGAGAACCCCTTGCAGACATTTGGATGTAAACACAGCGAGAGATAAGCAGGTCTCTCAACAACTTGACAGCATTCTGCAAAGTATGTCTATATATTCCTCAGAGTGATTAAAACCTGTCTCAAGGCTAAATATTTAGTGTACAGTAAAGTTAAAACACAAACGACTTCTTTTCTTATCAACGTTCTTTCTTCTCTCGTCTCTACTGTCAGTTACACTCAGCTGCAGACTTTTGCAGGCACAGAGCACACAGGTCATTAAACCAGAGTTAATATTACATCCTTTGCTTCTTCCTTCATTTTAGTATATATGGAATAAATAGTATTGAACTTGAGAACAGAAATCTGTGACCTGGTAACTGGAGTTGTTTAAATGGCATTCAGTTGTCAAAAAAAAAAAAAATAAATAAAAGTAGATCAAAATTCTTGTCACAATTAATTTTGAGAGTAAATTCTACAAAGATATGCATTGTTCCTTGAGGTTAATATTGGTTTCGTCTTCAATCAATATTTACCCCACAATTCAATAAACGTGTGACTGCCTTCAACACAAGTCAATATCTGCTTAATTTCTGCAGTCCATTTCTTATTAGTGCTTTTGAAACTTCCTGACAGCTTTGGGGAAGTCTGAAGGACTGTAATGTTGAGGATCCTTACAGTTTCTCTGTTGTCAATCTATAAACAGTAGGGCTGTATAGCATAGCTGCTTCTAGCAAGAATACAGCTCTTGAATCTCTCAGAAACCTTAATGAGTAAAAAATGGATGAATAGAAACTCTGATTTTTCAGATTTTTCTTTGGGACAAGCAGGTTAAAGGTGACACTTTCAGAGAAATTTAATGTGAGAAGACTGAGAATTCAAATCTATGTCCGTAGCTATTTTATAAACATTACTAGTTTACATACCTAATTATTTCAGAACTGCCTGTGGCTGATTATCTTTTATTCATGAATAAGACACTACATCCTTTTAAATTAATTCCTGTATCTACTATTCTTCAGGATTTTATTTTTCACCTATAAAATGATCTTCAGCAATCCCCTTGGAAACTCTTGTGACCTGCTTGTATCCACCTCCACATTATCTCCTTTCAATCTCTTCACACACTGTATAGGACAGATTAATAATTTTCTATGCAAGAAACCAGAAACTTTGAGTGATGTCATGAAAATGTTATTTAAATTATGTTAATTTAATGTTAACACTTTTCAGATAGAGGAGGTTAGAACTGATTGTAACAGGAAAGTTTTATTCTTACCCCACAAGCTGAATAATAGAACCTGGTAGGGGATTAATTCCCAAGGTTAGAATGCATTTTCATTGCATTCAACATTAGTCAAAACATCTTTTGAGTATTCCGAACATGGACATTTTTATACTGTAAAAATAATATTGAGATATGGGGGGTATTGAAGAATGTCATAAGGAATTTCAAAGGAATAGAAAACAGGTTTGACAAGTTAATGTGAAAGAGATTGTAGTGTTTAAGCTTAGCATAACAAACACAAAGCCATGAAATTGTGATCATAAATATATGAGAGGATTTATGTGATGAGGACAGAGAGGAGGTTTTGTGTTTGTCAGTTGAAAACCAAACAAGAGAATGGTGTTGAATCAGAGAGTAATAGCTGGAGGGTGCTTAAGCAACAAATAGATTTTGCATGGTTGTGTGTGTGTGTGTGTGTGTGTGTGTGTGTGTGTGTGAGAGAGAGAGAGAGAGAGAGAGAGAGAGAGAGAGAGAGAGAGAGAGAGAGAGAGAGAGAGAGAGAGAGTGTTTAATTATTGGCTATTGTTCATTTATGGAGTTAATTAATATGCCAATATTATTTCTGTATTAGTAGTCATGCTTCATTTATTCTTTTTGGGTGCTTTTTTTTCAAAGACAGAATCACCCTATATAATCTTGGATAACCTGGAAGTCACTATGTAGACCAGACTGACTTCAAACACATAGAGATCCACCTGCCTTTACTTCTCAAGTGCTGGGATTATCGCATGCATCATAATACCAGGCCATTGCAGGCTTCATTTGAAATACAACTTTTTAAACACTATCCAAAAACTATTATATTAGAACAAGAATGAGAACCATAAACTACAGCATTATCCTGCAATCTAGTACCTCTATGACTTGGGAAATCCACTAAATCTCAATATGATTCAGTGTCCATAGTAAGAGGCTAATGATGCTGACTAGCTTGGGCTGGTTCAGCAGTTCTCAACTTTGAGTTTAGCCAGGTAGTTTGCTTTGGTCAATAGCTCATTATAGGATATAATGTAACTGAAATATGTAAATATTTCCTACCATTCCGCTTCCTTGCTTGCTTCCTTGCTTGTTCCTTTATCATGAATATGAAAAGCATATTCCAGGAATATCCAGGGGGGATCCAGGAAAGGGGAAATAATTTGAAATGTAAATAAAATCTAATTTAAAAAAAAGCATGTGTTGTCATGTTCATTTCTAGAAAAGGCTAGACAATATGGAAAGATGGTTACCTTTGCTTGGGCTGAGCTTAGTTCAGACAGCTTCTAATCTGGGTCTGGATCCTGGAGAATGACTACCTAAAAATGAGAGGAAAGGGCCCAGCTATGTTTTATTATTCTCCAACTGATGCTTCACTCAACAGCAAACTCATGGTAGTAATGACTGTAGTTTTCAGTGCTGATTTATTGAATGATTTCACAGCCCTTTTTGTGGCAATAGTTATCATCTCAAGCATCTCAGCATAGTGCTTGACTTATAACTTACCTTTTCATGGACAAAGCACAATAAATACTTTATGAGCTTACCTAAACTGTGAAGCATGCCATGTTGAAGAAAAACTTGAATGACTATTTTTGTTTGATGTCATGCAAATGTCACTTTTGCAATAAGCTGTGAAATAACAAGTGCTTCACAAAGAGTTCTTAAGCTTTTGCATATTGCAATTGCAAATATAACTTCCTCCCATTAATGCTGATATGAATTATGGGTGTGTGTTGAGCAAAAATATATCCTATAACAATGAGACTATTGAATTAATTTAGTAACTCGGGGAGTCTTACCTTTTTTTTTTTTAACTAACTTCCCACTCGTTTCCTTATGTACTTTTTTTATTGTAGTAAATGCAAAAGGAAACATCTAAACATTCACTGGCTTGTCTTTAGAAAAATCTGAATTTTATAATAAAGCCTTAATGTTACACATATATTAAGGAAGAACCTTAAAATTCATTTTCTATTATAGTTATTCGAAATAGTCAGTTTTGATTTATTGCCTTCAATTTTTCCTTTGATTAATGCAAATCAAAAATGTCCACTTATCATATTTATTTTCATCATCTTCATTGATGTTGTTCATTTTCTTTTCATATTCCAATAAAATCTATTTCTTTGTTGATATTCAGTTGTATTAAATGCAAATAATTGGAATTGCCTTCTCAAATATTTTGCTTTCCCTATAATCAATATTCACAATGTTCAGAATATGTATTGCTTTATTGGTTACCAGATTCATTTTGGCATTTTTTAATTCAGGAGGTTATAAAGCAAGGGGCATAGTAAGCACCACATAGGTTATCATATGTTTGAGTCCATAGCTTGATGATTCTATGAATTAAGTTAGCATTAAATAAATCTGTTCTTAAAACTTATGAAATATACATGGCACTGTGAGTGCTAATAAAACACAGTAAATTTGTATGTTGTAGGGAAAAATTCCACTTACTTGAAGAAAACTTAGAAATAATTCATTGATGTTAAGCGAATATTAGAATATAGGAAAGAAGGGATGGAGAAGATAAAACTAACATTTATTAACATATATGCAATTTCTTTTGCCTAACAGTTAAGTCGTTTTGTTTCCACTGGTCTCATTATGCTGTTTTATTCATAAAGTCTGGCACATGAAGAAGAGATAGAGGTATAAAAAAGGAGTAAGATTGTGTTAAAGAAAAACTTTAAGAAGAACAGTTGACAGTATTTATAATTATAATGGGAAGACACCGAGAGTCTGAGAAGACAGGTGCAAGAACATATACTGTAGTAAGGTTTAGCAGGAGCCACAAGAGGTGTGCACTCTGTCTGGCTGACTTTGATTTGCTCACCTGCTATTTGCTTCACTCTGACTTCCTTTTATAACGTGCTTCTGATGTATCTTTAGAAAAACAATTAATGACTTCTCCTTGCCTTTGCTGAAGGTCATCTAGCACTTACAAACCTTCGGTTGATGTTGTGATAACACTCCCTTGGTCCTCAACTGAGACTTTCCTTTGCTTCATTGTTAATGTTATTTCCACCAATTCTGTCTTTTAGCTATTTTGTATATCTTTCAAATGAAATTTGAGCTTTTTGTTTTATTACTTGAACTGCATGCATGTCACTAGAATCCTTGGCTGTTTTTGAGACTTTCTAACTTCAGAGATACAAAAAAAATCATTTTGAATGTTATATTTAGTTAGTAGATTTATCAGTCTTACTGAAAAAAAATCAAGGTATAAGAAATTTGTATTTTGGAATTGAACAAAAGTTTGTAACTAAATAGGAAAATACTACATTAAAAGCAAGATGGATTTAGGAATACATCTAACAAAGATTGTGACAACCAAGATTATACCTGAAACAACAATAGATTGTCAGAGACACTGAAAAGATTTAAATGAATTGTGTGGGGGAGGGAACACCCATGTTTATAGATTGGAAGGCAGAACATTGTTACAATGTCAATTCTTTTAAAATTGATCCACAGAGTAAATGTAATCCCAATCAAATCCCTGCAGAGTATGTTTGCATGTATAAATTGCTTAGCTGATTATAAAATTTGTGTTGAAATGCAAAAGCTGTGAATAGTCAATGGCATCTTGAAGGAGGAAAAACAGCATTGGAGAAATTACACTAGATTTTCTAAGACTACCTATAAACCAATAATGATTAAGGCAGTGTGGTATTGATTAAAGAATTGACAAATAGGCCAATGGTGCAGAAAAGGAAGTACAGAAAGAGCCTACACAGTTACTTGAATTGTACCTGATCCCACYGTAATGAAGTTCAAAGTAAATAGTCTTTTAAAAATGATGTCACAATAATTACATTTTCTTATGAGAGAAAATGGACATTGATACCCATGTCAAGCCATACACAAAATATAATTAAGGTGAACCATCAAAATAAATATGAAAACTAGAGCACTTGAACAAGGAGATGAAAGTTGACTAACTTCAGTCTATAGTGCAAAATCCAGGGGCAGACCACACATTTATGCATTCTTTAGGATTGCTTTTATCCCACTGTAGAGAGAATATCTTGTGTGTTGTATGGATGCAACAGCTATCAATTAAAAAGCCTATGGCCTATGGTTTAGACAGGAAATAGAGGTGGGATGATATCTGGGAAGAGAAAAATTCTTGGATACAACCAGAGGCAGGAGACCCACCTGGGATGGTGTGAGGAGCCAGATGCATGGTGCATGCATGGAAAAATATAGACTAAAATAATTTGGTAATTTTAGTTATGACCTAGTCAGAGTAGAGCTTAGCTATATGACCAATGTACTTGATGCATTTTGAGTCTGAGTCTTATTTCTGGGAGCATGGGGCTGGGAGGAAGAACCAGGGCTTCACTTCAACACACCACACTTCAGAGTTGATTTGTTGTGATTGAGATTCTATGATTTACAAAACAACATGCATTTATAACTTGGCAAAATTTTGTTGAAGAAGAAAACATAGGTTCAACATCTTATGACTATGGAGTGATCACTTGGAAATATCATATAAATAGAAGAAAAGATAACAAAATTAAAACACCCAAGGTTGGATAAACAAAAAACACTGACTTTATCAATTAAGATCATGTTTATTGGGCATTAAATGTAAAATGCAATTTAAAAATGGAGATAATCCTGTTTTAAAATGAGAAAAAGATTTTAACAGACATATCTAACCATAAAACATTTGTCATTAAGGACATTAAAAGCAAAGCCACAATATATTATCTTTTACATATCTACTAGGATAGCCATGAAAATATCAAAAATGGACAGATATGTGTAGAAATTTCTATCTCTATATGCTCCTGTTGGGAATGAATATGAACTGAATTAAGCAGAATTTCTACTTCACAGCATAAAAAATATGCCCACACATAACATCCTACATGCTACAGAATTTATAATAATGAAGCAACACAAATGTCCATTAGTTCATGGATGGATAAAAAAATAATGTGGTATATCCACACAATATGATTTTTAAGTTTCTATCTGTTTTTGCTCTTTATTTTTCCTTTCTTCTTTCTCTCCTTCCTTCCTTCCTTTCTTATTTTCTTTCTTCTTTCTCTCCTTCCTTCCTTTCTTTCTCTTTTTTTCTTTCTAACACAAGGTCTTACTGGAACTTTGTGTTTAGACTAGGACAGAATTGAACTTGGATTAAAGGAATGGATCATTATGCCCTGCTTTAAGTTGTTTTTCATAAACACATGAAATAGTTCATGTTAATGGAGTACTATATTCCATTTTGATGTGCACATACTGTATAATGATCATAGTAAATATACTTTCCTGTCACATGCTTATTATTTCTTGATGGTCAAAACAAAAAAAACCCTCTTCTCTCTYATAAAGTGGAATATTATTTAGCCATGTGAATTAAAGAAGTGGCAGAAGATAAATCACTTCAGATGAACCTGAAGGTGCTGTGGTGGACCGGCCAGCCAATTACCTTGGCAAGTGAAAGTAGTTGCCATGAAAGTCTAGGCAACTTGCACTCAGAATAAAGGGTAGAAGAGAACCAACTCTAGAAAGTGATTATCTGACTTCTACTTGCATGCTGCAACATACACATGTCCACACTCACACAGATCATACATATAACCAACACATGTACATTTACATACACACTGAAAATAGATAAAATAATAGTAACCAAGAAAGCCTTGCCTTAATGAAAGCAGATACAATGGGGAAAATATTGTATGATTGTATTTTTGTGAGGTTTCCAGAGGAAGTGAATCCACAAAGAGTGAAAATGAGGAAATGAATGGTTATCAGGGAGTGGATCAAGTGAGATTTAGAAGAAACATAAATTAATGATCATAAGGTGTCTCTTGGAAGTAATGAAAATATTCTAGGATTCTCTAGAACTGTCAGTTGTTCAACTTTGAATATTCAAAAATAATTGAATTACACTTTTAAAAAGGAAAATATTGTAGTATTTGAATACATAATAATAGTTGTATATAAAACTATAAAATTATTTGTCTACTGAACAGTTAAAACAGATCAAGCAGGCATTGAAAAGCAGTAATTTCAGTGACTGTTCAGTCACCTACCAAATATTACCAGGTGCTTACAAAGTAGTTATAAATCTAAATATACAATATTGGCTAGCATGTAATATTATAGCAGCATTGGAGATTCAAGTCTAATTTTGTGTAGCTACTCACCTAGTTTTATCGATACTATTAGGAATATATATATATGTATGTATGTATATATATATGTATATATATATATACATATATATATGCCAGATATATTACAGAAGAGTATATTAGAGTAAGCAACATAGATGTTTTGCCTGTAACCAAGAAACTCTGCCTTACCATTTATAACAAGGGAAATCAGCACACTTGTCATCCAAGACTCATAAAATAAATGGTCATATTATCCCGTCATAATAACTTAAACTAGAAATGGCCTAAATGTCAATCAGTAGAAACATAAAAATTATAGTCAAATGATAGATTGAAATGAAACAGAAAGAGCCAATCTATTGATATTTATGCAATGCAGATGAGTTAAGGAAACAGTATGTTGACTAAAAGAAGCTATACACAATGGATATTCTATATGATTCTGCCTATGCTATGCATGAGAACTGAACAAATTGACAAATATCTCATTATTTAAGAGCATTTGTTGCTCTTGCAGAAGAGCCAGGTTCAGTTCTCAGCACCCACATTACAGCTCACAAACATCCATGTAACTACAGATCCAGGGGATCTGAAGCTTTCCATTTTCTGACATACATGGGTACCAAGTTGCGGAAAAACACTCAACCACATGCAATAAAATGACTAAATTGAAAAAAAAAACTAAAAAGAATTGAAAAACTAATTGTATTCTGTAAATGAACAGCAATTGCAAATGATAGAGGTCTGGAAACTGAAGAAAATGGTGTAAGAAAAAAACTTTAGGGAATGCTAGGCAACCGCATATTATAATGTGTACACTGGGTCTATATGTATATACAAATGTAAAATTGTAATGTATATTTAATGCTTCTACATTTTGCATATCTCAAAGAATGCTTTAATAGCTCAACCTTGAAAGTAATAGCAGATGAAATAGAAAAGAAGAGCTATAAACTCTTCTGATTATGAAAAACAAAATTGTCATTTTACCAAGCAAAATGGTTATGAAAGTGAACTGAACCCATTTCTTTTGCTGAACAAGTAAGTGCTCTCAACCCCTGGGACATCTGTCAGTTTGTTCAATTCTTGTGTATAGCATAGGTAGAATCATACACAGTATTCATTTGTGTGTATATAGATTCGATTAGTTAACATACTGTTTTCTCAACTCATCTGCATAAAGGAATGATATGATAGGTAGCATCAATAGTCATAAGTATTTTGTATTAACACAGAAAGAGAATTGTATAAGAATGTAACAAAGCAAGTAATTTATTTCCTTGGTCTTAATCATCTGGCATTTTTAATAATACAACTACAAAATTCATTTTGAATTCGTGACATCTGAGGAAGGACAGATGTTAGTTGTTCGACTGATACCTCAGCCCTTAATCTTCCACTTCTTTGGTATAAACAAAATAATTTCATTTCCTCGTATTTTCATTTAAAACTCAGTGACTCCTCATTGTGCACAGCAGTGTTAGTGGTTGTTGCTTTGCACTCTGGCTGCAGATTAGAATAACAAAAAAAAGCTTTGAAAAATGATCTGAGTTCATTCTATTTCAATACAGCAGAATCTTAGCAGCATGTAGCTTGGGTATACCCATTAAAACATTGTTTAGTGTACCCCATAAAACACCAAACTAGGACTGCTGTTCAGTTATTCATGCTTGTCATTGTGACTGTCTTGCTCCCCGTTGCTATGTTTTTTTTTTGGGGGGGGATAGCACCTTTCTTACAAGATTTAGTGTGTGTAGCCATGTTGCCAGATCTTTACTTAATTCCCCTGCCCATGAGCAATATTAGACCTCTCATACTATATAGCAGGTATCATTTTCTATTACAGTACATTCTAAAGCAGCACAAGAGATTCATTAGGCAGGCCTTACACCTGTTTCTGTCTCTAGTGTCTAGTAGAGGGTAAAACATAAAAATCAAATCAAAGTTGAATGAATGAATAAATAAATCTTATTTTGAGACTTTGTAGGAGTAAATCCCTGATTTCCCTCAGCTAACTTAACAAACAGTGCTATCGTTTCAAAATAAATAAATCGTAGTTTAAGAAAAAAAAAGTTGGGAAATAAAATTGTAGGAATCAACATGAGTAAATAATTGCCATCCAAACAGGGTAAAGTGCAAAGGAATTTACATAGAATAGTATTTCAAAATATTCACAGTAGTGTGAAAAGTACAGGTAGAAAACATGATATTCTTGGTCCAAAGTGGGAGGAAGCTACTGCATACTTCAAAAGTGTTATGTTGACACCGAAGAGAGTTCCTTAGGCAATGCTGACTCCGGTTTGCAGGGAACATGCAGAAAGGCAATTCTGATGATTTGACATCCCTTGAGTACACATTCTGAGCATCCCGACTGAAAAAAATTATTGACTGTAAAAATTGAAGGACAAACTCCAGGTATCTCTTCTTTTTACACTTTTACCATTTTCCCCACTGTGTGATGGATTGCAGCTAAAAGAGTAAGGGAAGCAGGCTGTCTCTGATTAAAAATCGAGTATGTGCCTTCCTCTGAGCCTTACATGGCTGTGGTTCTGCTGTGTAGGAGGATTAGCATCACCAGTCATCATAATGGAATCTGTGGGAAAAGTGATTTTCATATCATTTGTTCATGGGGGTGGGGACACAGTCATTTCATCCATTCTAATTTGGCACCAGTTTATTAAGAAAAAGAGATACTCTCCATCCAAGAGCTTCTTTTCTTTTGTAGCCACTGAATGTGCTTTTCAAAACCAGTCTTACGGATTTTTTGTTAATAGATAGAGAATCACTGAACTTCCTTACTCAAACTATAAAAATGCAGTCTGCTTTGTTGTCTCAGACAGAGCTTTAAGAAAACTGGGGGAAGGATTTAGCATCCTGCTTTGGAGCTTTAACACAAACTCAGGGACTGTGGGGATTACTGTTGTTACTGATGACAAGACTAGAAGCATGCCATCGTTTTCTGCTGTCCTCACACAGAATTCTGGTGAAATCTTTCTGGCTTAGTTTTCCATTCAGCCTCTCTTTCATTTTTTCCTATCCTGTTTGTAGGTATGGGTTTTTGCTCATCTTTTTGAGACCTACCCCATTTTTATGTGGGAAATATAAAGAACAAGGGGTTTTGTTTCTTAATCAGTGGTGCACAATTGTGGAACAAAAATGTCAGCTTTTCAGTTTTATTGGGTGCCATATAGAGACTGTGCCATTTTGATAAGAGGCATATTGAGTGTGCTGGCTTGACCCAGAATATTATTGCCACAGCTCTTTGACAGGGATTCATATTGCACAATCTCTTCTTGTCACTTTCTTTTCTTTTTTATTAAATTTTTTCATTTATTGAAAAGGGAAGTAAAAGGAAATAAAAACACTTTGTGATAAAATTTTAAAGATTTACATGGAAAATATTTCAGATAAACACGTTAAAATTGACAATTTTCATGGAAAGTTGAGGCATAAAGTGGTAGACATGTAAAAGATTGTTAAATTAATTGAAATATGGGATAGAAACATTTTAAGATAGAATTGAAGATTTATGTGGAAAATATTTCTGATAAAATTGTAGAAAAATGTAAAAAACATGTTAGAATTGAAGATTATGGAAAATTTTATGTAGCTATAATAATGGTAGGCATAAAAGTATTCCTAAGTTGATTAAAAGTGGAA
>BDUI01004195.1:2650-19002 GCA_002335545.1 Apodemus speciosus
GATGCAGCAGAAGGATGGATGCTAATTTCAAATCCATCCCATTAGTCTTTGTCTTTTTAGTTTGGAATTGAGAGACCATTAATATTGAGAATAATCAATGAAATGTGTTTATTGATTCCTATTATCTTGTTGTGGTGGTTTGGGTTTTCCCCCCACTTGTTTTGATTTAATGGTCTGATAGTATTTATTTCTTCTGYTTTCTTGGGTGTGGCTAGATCTATCAGGTTGATGCTTTACTTCTAGTGCCTTCTATAGACAGATGTTGCTTAAATTTGGTTTCATCACAGAATGTCTTTCTTTCTCCATCTGTTGTGATTAAAAGTTTTGCTAGGTATAGTGCTGTTGGACTGACATATGTGCTCTTGCAGACTTTGCAGAGCATTTGTCCAGGACTGTTTGGCTTTTAAAGTCCCCATTAAGAATTAAGGTGTTATTTTCATGTGTCTGCCTTTCTATGTTATTTYGTGTTTTTTCCCTTGCAGCTTTTACTATTCCTTCTTTGTTCTGTGCACTTYGAGTTTTGGTTATTATGTGGTGTGGAGATTCTTTTCTGGTTTAGTCTATTTTGTGGTTTATATGCTTCTTGTACCTTGGCAGGCAGCTCCTTTTTCAGGTTAGAGAAATCTATGATCTTGTTGAAAATGCCTTATGTGCCTTTGACCTGGGTTACTTCTTCCATTTCTATTATTTGTAGTTTTGTGAAAACCATAATGCATCAWCTTAAATCCTTTCTAAGACAAGATAACTTTAAATTCATCTTAAGAAAATGTAGTTACTGATACTAAACATTTCTGAAGTTATAAGCATCGCTCCATGCAGAGCTTTACAGACTCACGAAGCCGTTAAACCAACATCAATTTAGACATCCTTTCCTTCATCCAGTTCATTCAAGAGCACAAAAGGCTAGGTTCTAAGTTATTTTGTTCAGAGTCATTCTGCCACTCCAGAAAGGATTTTAAGAAGGCAGTAGATAGAAGAACGTAGCAAGGGCATTTGATAAGACATGTCTTTGAGTTCTCCAAATTCTTCCTTAGAGCCAGAGATGGAATATCTAAGGATTGCTTTTCCTTTTGTATTTACTCCAGGGATGTGGGTATCTTTGGTACATTTCACATTTTGTCAAAGATTATAGCTCAGGTCTCATTGTTCAGCATTTTCTCAGCCCCTCTATCACATTATAGGCCTGACTATGCTTGTGTTTACCATTACAGACGTCTTTATTGAAGCAAAAATAGAAACATTTCCATTTGAGGCATTATAATCAAATGACCCTATTAAATGCAGCCAGTTCTTCTGCCTAATGAATCTCTCTGGCTGTATTGTGCAACATAGTTGAAATTTCAAAGCAAAAAAAAAAATCTCACTTAGTTCTGTTAACAGAAATACTATTTCTTTTTCTTGTTACTCATTTGTCCTGAGAGGTTCCTTGTGTTTTTCATGTCCTTTAAAGCCAGCATATCAATCCAATTTTGGCCATCATCCCAGGAGAGACTGCTTGAACCCATTAGGCTGAGAGGGTTTCATTGTGCACTGCAGTAGAAGATTAAGTGGCTGGGATGACTTCATATGAAAGTACTGGAATAAAAGCTAACACCATTCCTGACACAGCACCTAACATGAGGCAAGAGGGTAGACATGTTTGACCTAGACAGTATCCTTGCCTCAAGAAAAGGGTACAGAAATTCTAAACAAGAGCTCATATACATTACAATAAATGAACTGACAAAGGACATCAATCTTCCTGAGTGCCAGGGTCCCCATGTAATTCAGTGACAGCACATTTATCCTCTAGGCCAGTGTCCTCTCCTGGGCACCACTTTTCTTGCTAAGCTAAGTCACTGGCTTGGCCTTTCTTTCCTTGTAGTTGCGATTGTGCTGAAGGGTCTTCCCCCTACTCCGTCCATGGGGGAGGTACTTACTCTGCACAGTTTTGTGCCCTCATACAAAGWCAGGCAATCTTACTGCCAATGAAAAACACTATCAATTTTCCCATGACCTTTACGAATCTTTATGAAACATTACAGGCTGGTGAGATGGCTCAGCCTGTGTGGTAGTTTCAATGAGGACGGCCCTCACAGACTTGGATAGTTTAATACTTGACCCCCACTAAGTGGACCTGTTTGGGAAGGATTAGGATGTTTGGCTTTGTTGTAGGAGCTGGGGTGGGCTTTCAAAAGCACATACTGTTTCCAGTCTCTCTCTCTCTCTCTCTCTCTCTCTCTCTCTCTCTCTCTCTCTCTCTCTCTCTGTGTGTGTGTGTGTGTGTGTGTGTGTGTGTGTGTGTNAGATCGTAATTACTGCTCTTACTTCACTGGGGTTATAGGTCTGCTTAAATTGCTTATCTGATCTTGATTTAACTTTGCTAGATCATATAGATTGAGAAAATTATCCATTTCAGTGAGATTTTTCAATTTGTTAGAGTACAGGTTTTGAAAGTATATCCTTATGATTTTTCGGGATTTCTTCAGTGTCTGTTGCTATGTCCTCTTTTCATCTCTAATTTTGTTAATGTTTTCCTCTCATCAACTTCTAGTTAATTTGGCTAAGTGTTTGTCAATCCTACTTGTCCTCTCAAAGAACTAACTGTTTCATTGACTCCTTGTATTGGCTTTTGTTTGTTTGCTTGTTTCTGTTTTATTGCTTCAGCCCTGAATCTGATTAGTTCTTTCCATCTGTTCCTTTTGGGTGTGATGTCTTCTTTTTGTTGTACCATTTTCAGGTGTGCTGTTGTTACTAGTATGAGATGTTTCCTTTGTGTGTGTGTGTGTGTGTGTGTGTGTGTGTGTGTGTGTGTGTGTGTGTGTAGGCACCTAGCTCTATGAACTTGCCTCTTATAACTACCTTCATTGTGTCCCTTAAGTTTGGGTGTGTTGTGTATCCATTTTCATTCAGTTACAGAAAGTTTTTAGTTTCTTATTTTTTGTCTTGACTCATTTTTCATTCAATAGTGAGGTGTTCAGTTTTCATCAATTAGTAAGCTGTCTGTTGTTTTCTGTTGTTGTTGATATCCATCTTTAATCCATGGGGGTCAGATGTGATGAAATGTGTTATTTCAATTTTTTTTTGCATCTCTTGAGGCTTACTTTATGTCAAGGTAGGTGGTCAATTTTGGAGAAAGCTAAATGAGCTGCTGAGAAGAAGGTATATTCTTTCATGTTGGATGAAATGTTCTGTAAATATCTATTAGGTTCGTTTGTTTTATAATGTCACTTATCATCCAGTTTTTCTTTTTAGTGCTTCTTTGGATGACTTGTCCATGAGCAGGAGTAGATTTGAAGCCACTCACTATCACAAAGGGTGTTGGTACRTAATTTTTAACTACAGCAGCATTTCTTTTATGACCTTGGTTTCCCTTTTGTTTGATGACTCGAAGTTAAAAATTGCAGTTATCATCGTTGTAGATTTTTCCCTTCAGTGAGTATGTAGTGTTCTTCCCTATCTCTTGTGATTAGTTTTGGTTTGAAGTCTAGTTTGTCAGATATTAAAATGGTGACACCAGCTTGCTTCTTAGGTCAGTTTGCTTGGTTATCTTTATCAATCCTTTCACACTGAGATGATGTCTAGTCKTGATGTTAAGATGTTTTTCTTRGATGCAGCAGAAGGATGGATGCTAATTTCAAATCCATCCCATTAGTCTTTGTCTTTTTAGTTTGGAATTGAGAGACCATTAATATTGAGAATAATCAATGAAATGTGTTTATTGATTCCTATTATCTTGTTGTGGTGGTTTGGGTTTTCCCCCCACTTGTTTTGATTTAATGGTCTGATAGTATTTATTTCTTCTGYTTTCTTGGGTGTGGCTAGATCTATCAGGTTGATGCTTTACTTCTAGTGCCTTCTATAGACAGATGTTGCTTAAATTTGGTTTCATCACAGAATGTCTTTCTTTCTCCATCTGTTGTGATTAAAAGTTTTGCTAGGTATAGTGCTGTTGGACTGACATATGTGCTCTTGCAGACTTTGCAGAGCATTTGTCCAGGACTGTTTGGCTTTTAAAGTCCCCATTAAGAATTAAGGTGTTANTGTAAGCTCTCAGCTACTGCTCCAGCATCACTCTTGACTGCCTGCTTGCAGTCATGGACTAACCCTCTAAAACTATAAGAAGCCCCCAATAAACTCAAGTTGCTGTAATCATGGTGTCTCTTCACAGCAAGAGACAGAGAAAGAAACTGGGTCTGATGTAGGGTTTTGAAACCTCAAAACCTACCTCCAGTGTCACCTCCAACAAGACGATGCTTCCTAAGTCCATCCCAAATAGTTCCATTAACTAAGGACTAARCCTTCAAATAAATGAGTTTATGGGGGACATTCTTATTCAAGCCATCATAACTGGTCAATTTTGTGTATCTACCTGCCTAGACTATAGTCCCCCAGTGAGTCAATAAATCACTAATCTGTGTGTTGCAGAAAATATAATTTGTTATTGAAGTCTATAATTCATTTACATAAGGGARGTCACTGAAGAGAGATAGTCTTGGTGGGCCTAATTCAATCACTTTAGTGGCTCAAGGAATAGATCTAAGACTCCCCTTAAAGAAAAGGAATTCTATCTATGCTACAGGACTTCAACCCAGATTAAAATTTCAACCTGCCTTGCTGACAGCTGCCTGAGGACTTCTAGCTTGCCTATCCAGTCCTCAATCTTGTATATACTGATTTTTTATTAAAAAAAAAAAGATCCAGGGAAAGAGAAAGAGAAAGGATGACAGAAAGGAGTGATGAGGGGAGAGAATGAGGGMGAGTCAGGAAGACAGAGACAGGGACCTATGTTAGGTGAAACTTCGATGTTATGTTRAGGGTGTTGGTTACTTTTTATTTTTTATAAACATCACGACCCAGGAAAACTGCCGAAAGAAGGGTTTATTTGGGGCTTATAGTTCTAGAGGGGTTGGGCCTGTGATGACAGGAACAGCATGCCAACAGGTAGCAGACAAGGTGGCTGGAGCTGRAAGCTGAGAACTGAGGGCTCACATCTTGAACCACACACAGGAAGCAGAGAAAACAAACAGGGTCATGGGAAGTTTTAAAACCTAAAAGCCCATCTCCAGTGACACACTTGTGAGGTAGAAGCTTAAGGGTTCTTTGGAAGTCGTTGTGTTGKWTGGTACTTTGCTGGGGTAAACATGTRAAGGGGTATTTTCCTGAAGTGGACACAAGTGAAAGGACGTTTTGATAAAGAAGACAAGTGAAGGAACATTTCTCTGAAGCAGACACAGGAAAGGCTAAGGCAGACTTGTGATGGAATGTTACTTAAAGCAGACGCAAGTGGCTGGGCGGTGGTGGCGCACGCCTTTAATCCCAGTACTTGGGAAGCAGAGGCAGGTGGATTTCTGAGTTCGAGGCCAGCCTGATCTACAGAGTGAGTTCCAGGACAGTCAGGGCTACACAGGGAAACCCTGTCTGAAAACAAACAAACAAACAAACAAACAAACAAAAAAAGCAGACACACATGAAAGGCTGTTCTGCTAAAGAAAGCACGTGAAAGGACCCGTGATGAAGGATTCATCATGAACAGCATGCATGTATTGGTCTCCCTTACATTGTGTAATTGGGCTTTACTTTTTGGGACTCCATAGAGAGAAATGCACTAAAAAACTTCTGGTGCTGTGCTGCAGTTTCTTGGTGCTTCTGCAGACTCGCATGGAGTTTTGCTAAGACTCCTGTGGTGAANCAAGGTCTCTGTCAGGCACTGTATTCAAAGACAACACAACCAAGCGATGACTCCTAAGCTCTTCATACAAAACAAATCAGAATACAGAAGTAGGCCAGAATCAGACTAGTTTTCATCCAAGTGTGTTAGTCCACACCTTTAATGCCAGTACTTGAAAGGTAAAAGTAGGTGGGTCTCTGTGAATTCAAGACCAGCCTGATCTACACTGTGAGTTCCAGGCCAGGGTCACACTGTAAGACCTTGTCTCTAGTCTGCCTGGAGCCCTCTCGTCTTCTGCCGCACTCTAGAGGTGTTTCTGATGTTATTTGTTCCCGTAGGACACAGCCAGTGCTCAGCAGTTACGGAGCATGGTGCTCAGGCAGTTCACAGACTCACCTCTGTAATAAAAAAGGCAAAGGTCGGAGAGCACGAACCAGCGCTTCTTCCACAGCTTCATGCCGGTGCTGTCCTGCATGGAGGGACAGATGGAAGACACGTTTGATATGCACTTATGACATGCTCGCAGCACAGCTATGCGAGCTCTGCCTCCCTTGAACAGCCAGGGACCAGAGCATCGAGCTTCAAAGGGCGAGAAAGGCTGACTGCTCCTACCACAGAGACACGAGGGACTTATGAAGATGCAGACATACAGCCCCTGACTCAATTACAATGCTTATACATGTGAAAATGTCACATGGTTCTTCATAAATAAATAAAATTGTTATATGCTGACTAAACAAAGTTTAAAATAAAAATTCTAGGGCCTCATGTTAACCAAGGTGGCCGTAGACTGTTCCATGGGAGCCATATGAAAAAGGGACAGGATGAAGCAGCCTGCCCTCTGCCTCCGGAGCGCGTGCGCTTGTGAGGAAGAGTGAGAAGCATGCGAGGTGCAGACCCTGYCTGCTRAGCACRCTCGACGTCAGTCACCAACAAGAAGCGCACGTGTGCAGTGAGATGATCTGRACCCTAAGATGATACAATGTATGTGACACGGAAACAGTGAGCCAAGCCCTCCTTCCGTCTGCAGTTAGGGTGCGCCAGCCTGCAGAAGACCGCCTCCCTCTGCCTCACACGAAGAGATCGACTTCATCAAACTACCAGCTGCAGACAAGACCACACTCAGAATAAAATTCTTTCCCACAGTCAATAAGCAAGAATGCGAGAGAAAACTGGATGCCCTCAAAATGCCAGACTTGTTTAGATGTCTATATTAATACTTCTTAATATCTTTCTAGTCAATCTAACAGTGACCTTAAAATGATAGAGATGAAATATGGGCAGAAAAGAAGTCCTAAACAGAAAACGTTTATCTTTAAAATGAAGAGCAACTCCAAGGGAGAAACCAAAAACCAAAGGGACGTGTACATGAACAGCCATGATATTTTCAGTCTTAATTATATTCTTTCTTTGGAACAGACAGGAAAGGTACAAATATTTTTAAGGTCACAWATCCATCACTAAATGCTCACACACGTAACACTAGTGCCACAATGTCCAACCGGTGACAGCTAGAGACAAGCTCTGCAGCTGGTGAGAGCCCCGTGACCTCAGCTGGCCCACCGATATCAAACTGCTCAGATATGTTAAGGTCTAAGAGTAGGTAAGATGAACACGGAGTCTTTCTTACATACCTGATCTGCAGAAAAGCTCGACCTTTAGGACCATTCTCTAATACATGATTTTAACTGTCCACAATTCTCAGGTAAACAGCATCTCTGAAGACTTCACAGCAAATTTACTAGGAGTTTTGTTGTTGTTTGGTTTGGTTTTTGTTTTTTTGAGACAGGGTTTCTCTCTGTGTGGTCCAGGCTGTCCTGGAACTCATTCTGTAGACCAGGCTGGCTCTGAACTCAGAGCTTCACCTGCCTCTGCMTCCTGAGTGCTGGATTAAAGGCCCATGCCACCCCCCTGAATAACTACACATTTTAATGAATGAATGTAATTAGGTCCACAAAAAAAAATTACCGATTATTGACTATAAAACAAGGAATCTGCAAGGCCATTGTGCCACTGATRTAATTAAATATCATCTCCTTGTGTCTGGAGCTGAACGCAGGGCGGCCCTGAACTTGTCTTCCTTTGGCCCTGCCTCCAGGCATGGGCTACTGAACATGGTTTAAATGCTCTTAAATCCGGTGAACATGGGGTAAGCAGGTTTTGGGGACTCTCCTGAGACATATCATTATCTATGAGGTGTACCAATGAGCAGGCTGGGGAAGTGGTGTGAGTTCCTGGGCGAAGAGCGGAAATAGGCAGACACCAGAGTGGACGCTGGGTGTCCTCTCAGTTACTGCTCAGNCGCGCGCGGAAAATGGTCTGCCAGAATGTCTATCTAGTAGACTAATCTTCATTATAATGAGGAATAGTAACATGACCTGTTATCTTCAAGCAGGGAAGAAAATAAACAACTCTAGGATCAGTTTTAATTAGTGCCACAGTATTAAAGGAAAGGCACAACTCATCAAGAAGTAGCTAATTTAGAAATTATTTAAATTTTCTGGAATTATTAATAAAATAATTGGAATTAACCAGAAAATATTAACAAAAATAAAACTCATCAGAATTTCTTATTGTTTATTTATTTACTTCCCAAATACCAATACAATATAAAACCACAATGAAATTAACTGCATAAAATTAAATTCTATGATTTGGGATCTTTAAAAAACAAAACAAAACAAACAAACCAAGCTCTTCCATGAAGCACATAAATGTATACAGCTTTAAGGTAATAAAAAGATGTACTCACCGGAAGTTAAAGGTAATTCTGTAAGAAGAAAGAACATTCAGTTTGAATGTGAGGATTCTAGAGTCACCCCAGAGTAGTGACAGTGAGAATGAGAGGACAGAGGTGCAGGTGGGGTCATCACTGACACAGCACCCCAGGCCGGGCCGGGCCGGGGCCGCGGAGAGAACATGCGTGATGGAAGGCATTGAAGGCAGGAGTGAGGGCTGGTGGGAGGCCCTGCTGTGCCTTAGGGCTGTACCTTTTCACAGGCTCGGTCTGCACCAGAGCAGCATCTAGCATGGCCTTCATCCACAGCTCCATCTCCTTCCCTGTGTCGGTGCAGAAGTAATAGGTCCGCATGTTTGGGTGGGCTGCCTGGGTGAAAACAACAGTCACTCTCCATTTCTGCAGTCCTGCAAGAGAAAGGGAAAAGTCCATCCTCGTCTGATCATCACTATGAAATTTCGAAGGAAGTACATTTGTYCTTTATGTAACATATGGGCATGACTTAGAGCATACACAGCAGGGCACATCAAGTGCCCTCTCTTAGTGGTTCTTCAATTGTGTATACCTCAAAGGTACAAACCATATGCTCGGAATACCTCTGCTCTGCAGCACCCCCCCCCCCGCCCCCCAGCTCTCACCAGTTTGATTTGGTACAACCAATCATTCTCACTCAAGAATAGTATTTCTAACCAGGCACAGTACTTGGGAGGCTGAGGTCTTAGTTTGAGGACAGCCTGAACTACTTGGTAAATTCTAGTACAATGTGATCCAGAGTRGAGACCCGGTTTGAAAAAGCAAAACAAAAGTAGGGTATGCTGTAGAGTAATATAACAACAAACTGAAAAGCCACGTCAAGCAGTCCCCCCTCCCTTTCCCCCAGTGGCAATGTCTAGTTTTAAAAGCAGATGCTATTTATGCCTTTCATAGATGCCGTATGGATACTTAAGAACCATTGAGTCTTAACAGCATTTCTTTCTAGGTTCTCTTTTCAGGTTTCCAAGTTAACAGGCAAACACCTGCAGTTTTCGAGGATGGAAAGGATCGGTGTGGTGGTTTTTTTTTTTTTATCAGAAAATCAGAAGGAAAATAAAGGCACTGACGAGCTTGCTACTGTAGGGGAGTACTGCACCTACACGGCAGATAACAAAAATAGGCTGTGGACGAAGAGGGCTGATGCCAGGAATGAGCAGTCTCCATTTCCATTTAAAAATCCTGTGGTGGTTTCCCATTAGATGCCCAGAGACTTGGGGGAATGAGCAAAGGCTGCTGCGGCCTAAGAAGGCGAGGAGAGTGTGGAGCGGGGCTTGGCCAAGCTCTGCATGGGAGCTCTCCATCCAGCATGCACCTGCCAGGCCAAGAGCCTGGTATCTGCTTCATCCTCACAGTCAGACTAGCTTAACGTCTTCAGAATATACACACAGTCCTTGCAGATGGATCTCTGCACTGTCACAGCTAACAAATCTCCAGTGATGTCAGACATAACTGTGGAAATAGCTAGACAATGTTCAAGTCCTCTGCTGTTAACCTGACTCTCGGAGAAATGGATGAAGAACGTCGTCCATATCTGTGATCAGTGGAAGGAACTGSGCTGGTGGCAAGATCCTGTGCTTGCCCTGAGACAACTCAACAAAGCCACTCACATGGCCACCCCCACCTGTGAGTTCAGAAAGGCGAAGTTCCTACTTACCATGCATGCTGGCAAGAGTAGACTCAACATCAAGAAATGCAGTCATACAGTAGCTCAGAATTTAGGGGAAATACCACAAAAGAAAAGTTGAAACAGCGAATTACTATTGTTACAGATAAAAGACATGATCACAGAAAACTATACCAAGTACATTGTTCACTTTTATTGCTATTTTAACACTGCAGAATTTAAATTTTTTTCTTTAACTGACTTCTCTTTTAGCTTCAAGGTTAATAATAATGCCACACATTTCTTAGCAAAAGTGACACACTAGGTGGGATGTGAGCATTATGTACTCGAGCATCTCCTAAATACTTGAGGCTATCCTAAAACGTCTGTGAATACATCATAATGAAGCGCCGTTTCCGCACCACTCTTCCCATATATCTACCTCATCTGATGAAATTCAGATGACAACTGAGAGCAGAGGTCACTCAGAAGTCTAGCCATGGCCACCCGTGAAGCTCACTGTGCTGTGCTTTGTGGAGAACATGTGAGCACGTGCNATTATAGCTATACCCTTTCCCACAGGTCACTGAAGATTCTCTCCCACTTAGAGCTTAAATCTGATTCTTAGGGAACTCTGTCTGAAGATCCTAAGTCTRCCTTTGTAGCCTCTGTTATTCTCATGGCTCCCKTTMCGGAATTTCAGCACAGCTATTTTGCAGTCACTTAGCTCTGAGAGGGTGGGCAGACTAGCTAGACTGGATTGTGGCACAGCTCTCTCAGTGGCTGTGGGCTGATTTCAAGCACCCTCAGTGTGGGCGGCTGCACTGACTGAGAGAGTTGCATCAAATAGGCTCATTATCTCCCCTTGTCTGTCTCATATGCCTCCTTCTGAGAAACCCAGGAACGGCTGGAGCAGATTAGTGGGAGCCACGCMGTCAAGAACAAAATCCAAAGAAAAATTCAATTCCACCCTGAAGCTTTWGGTAACATTCTGAGAACCCAGCCAAGTCATCAGCTAAGCTCAGAGGTAAAAGGAGGTCTGTCTGTCTACTTACAGGGTTCTGCACACGGCGCAGGAAAGCCATCAAATGAYGCTAAAATGCAGGAACCGGAACCCAWCCTTCCTCTGCAGCCCACATGTACAGTTCACTTTCCGCTTCTCTGAGGCAGGCCGAGACTTTGCAGGTTAAGTCAGAATTAACCACAGCCCCTCTGCKTCTGAAGGCCTGTGAGCAGCAGGACATGCCAGCACAGGGGTCAACCTCTTTCTTAGAGAGAGTATAGGCAATCAAGCATTCATTTTTTATCTTTTTGTCTTTGAAATTAAAATAGATTAAATCAAAATACATCATCTTGAGAATTCTCTTCTAAGCTTCAGACATCCGTCTGCAATTTGGGGCACTATTATAAATCTATACGTCTCCCTTTTAGTTGAGTTATTTGATTCTGAAAATTTAACAGTTTGGTTGTATATTTCTGGGAAACTGATGCTTAACCTTTTATTGATAGTCCTACACAGCACATTGTTTTTTAGTCACATCTAACTCTCTTAACTTGAAATACCATCTATCTATTTCCAAGATATTTGGCAATTTCTCTCTATTCTGCTGTTTTGTTTGGTACATGATATTAATGTGTGTAATAACAAGTAAAATGCCCAAATCTAACTAATTATTGATAATATAAGCAATTGCATTTTTCATAGACACGTACAATCAGTGTGAGACACAGCCCAGTTTCAGACATAATAAATCATGAAGCGTCTTTTATAACTTGTGGAGTATGAGAGACAGTAAACTGATCAGGACATAAGAAACATTTGAAGCCTTAAGTGTTTGCTAATAACCAAGTAGTGAGTGTATATAGGGAAAAGGACTTAGAAGTCGTCCCTGGGACAATCCAATGTTTAAAATACAAGAATGTGGGTCTACTAAGCAAAGAATCACTGTGGAGTATTGTAAATGAGGTAGGAAAAAAATCAAAAGAAAAGGAGAAAGTGTTGCTTTTTATAACTGAAGAAATAGTCAAGAGCAAGAAATGACCAGTAGCGAATGGTACTGTTGGCAGGTGGAGAAAGCAGTGAYTGGATGCTAAACATGGAATCAGTGAAGGCTGGTGAGGGGGACAAAAGACATTGAAAAAGAAGGGATTGCTCAGGGGTGAAGGCAAGCACAGTCCCTACAGTAAGCAGGTCTGAAGGCTGTGCACCTGGTGATTGGTGCACTCCCAGGGCAGTAWGCAACTTCTTCCCTAACCCTCCTGCTCTGAGTGAAACTTCTTCTTAGCCCTGTGAGCCATGATATGCTCTGACTCAATAGGAGCTACTGTCTAGAGCCCCCGGGGATCTCTACTACCTCAGGGTTGTATTAAGAGACAGATTTTTCAACAAGTTTGAGGTGAAACTCTAGATTTGGATAGCAATTTATGAATCTGGCAACCGCTCATTCATAAAGCGGAGGGAACCATGAGAAGCAGTGATGGTTCACATGAATTGTCAGCAGGATCTGGGGTCACCTAGGAGACAAGCTTGGGTCCTGGCTATAGAAAGAGGAGGAAGGAGACTTCAGAGCACAAACATTTCACTCATTGCTCTCCTCTTGCTGGATGAAGATGCAATGAAACCAGCTGTCTCTACACGCTGCTGGACTGACTTCTCTACCACAGTGGACAGTAACCTCAAACTGCAGGTCCAGATAAAACCTTCCTTTCTTAAGCGGCTTTTGGTAGGAAATTTTATCCCAGCAGCAGGCAAAGTGACAAGATAGAGCAGAGCAGAGGGAGTGGGTTTCTAGGTAGAAATGAGCTGTAGTAAACAAAGGAACAAGATGCAGGTGAGACAGGCTGACTCCATGACAGGCTTCAAATTGGCACTTTGGGAGACTAGGCCTAAATCTGTTTCCAAGGAATGGGCAAATCTAGGCAAGTTCTGGCGAGTYAGTGACTGAAGGAAAAAAAAMCCCAGGATTCAAGCAGTCAGTCAGAAACTGCCTTGCCATCAGAAGCTACCTGGCCTGAGGCAAGGACAACGGGTCAGCAGCAGTTTCCAGACTTCCTCAGCAATAGTTTCTARACTTCCACAGCAACAATTTCCACCCCCACACCCCAGCAAGAGTTTTGGAATGTCCTTAGAGATAGAGCCAACAGATTAAGAAAACTGTCACCTACTCCTTCCCCTACGAGCTCACTTGGGCGCCTCCGTCTTGGTACATGGCAGACCCCAGCAGGCTGGACTTCTGCAGAATAAAATGCTCTCTGCTTTTGCATGCAATTGAGTCCAGGGTATCATTCTTCTGTGAATCATGGACCCTTACACAGGTCAGCTCTTACATTCCTTTGTGAACAGATTTGAAACACAGGAATTCTGTATTTTCACGCCAGGTAAATTGAGTCTCTGAGATAGGTCCCTGTCAATTTCCCAGTTTTTGTTTGTTTGCTTTTGTTTTTAACTAGCCTGTCTCAAAATTCACCTTGCTTACTTGAAACATAACACAAGTGACTTCTGATCTGATTTTATTCTGATTCTGATTTGATCTGCTCTGRTGGGGCTAGTCCAAGAGCTTGGTCTAAAACAATGGATATARTCAGGCTAAGCTGTGCTTTTAAGTAAACTCGGGGAGAATCTGCCRTTTGCCACCTTATGCTTATTCATAAGTAGGCATGCTAATGATCACAATAAGGTGCATAACGGGAAGAAACATACCCAGTAAAAACTGATTATATGGCCGCACCTATCAATAAAAAAAAAACAAAAAAAAAAAACACCTCACTGCACATCCTTAGTAAACAAGTTCTTCCTTCTCTTGAATTCTGTAAAAGGAAGCCCAAAATGATAATCMATATCCTCGAGTCCTCATGTGGTCATCAATCTTGAGAGTTTATTTTTTCTGTTTGTACATCATTAGACAGTGTTAAATATGCTCTTTAAAATAACAAGTGATAAAAATCCTTCTGGTTCAGAATGAGAGAGAGTACYGGAAATGTCAGCACAGACCCTTTATTGTTTCCTAAAATTTAATCTTCATAACAGAAAGAATGACAACAATGTAAATGACAGACAAAAATTTAGACTCCTTATTTGGTATTACTTCTTTTAGAAAACATTTATTTTATTTTTATGTGCATGGGTGTTTTGCTTACGTGTGTGTGCCCCTTACAAGTTATCTTCATATTTTTGCAAATCTATGTGATGSCTTTCTCCATGTTTAATAAGTTATCTTCCATTTCTTATTTTAGGGCTAATTTTTTTCCTTTAAAAGAGAAGAAAAAAATCTGAAAACATCTCCTTGAAGAAAAGCCATGGTGTCAGGAATAAAGAGAGAATTGATTGGTCCAGTTCCTCTAAACAAGGCCTTGCCTCACTTCCTGTGGTATAGAATTCTCCAACAATGTCTGCTGTTGAAAAGCRATCTTCACATAAGCCATTCCACCATTTGTGTGAGTGCATTCACATCTGTGCCAAGTTGATTTCAAGTYGGTGGCTTGAGGTTACAGCTATTGACACTGAACTCTTTCACAGGGAGGATCAGGAAACATGAGTTCAACTTCCCTTTCTTGCTGGTATCAGAGGGCAGCATAATGTAGGGCTGTGTTGGATGGAAAAACAGACTCTGAGAACTTTTGAGCTCCTCTGGCTTGATTGTACCACTGTGCAAAAACAGCTGTTCTTAGAGGCTTTCCCCAAAGCCTCGGCAATACAAGCCCATCTCCATTTTCACAGTGCCTGTAACATAATGCATGCATCCCAAACTCAGTCCAGAAACCCTAATTAAAGCAAACACAACCCCTGGAAACCAGAATGTCCTTTCTATGACAGTTCTAAGAATCAGAGATAGAAGTTTCAAGATGCTAATCCCCTCCAAGGTACCTCTTCTGTTCTGTAGGTCCATCACACTGTGTGCACAACATTATCCTATAAAATACGAACAGGTCTTGGGAACCCTTTGAGTTTAAAATAAATTCCCACACAGGCTGCAATAAAATGAGCCTATAGTAATAGAACAAGAATTTTGACATATGAAATGTACTCACTTAGGATAAATTCACTTTATTAATTTGCAGGTCCACTCTTGCATCTTAGAGATAGCAAAGGGACTTGCTGCCATCTAATAAATATTCCAAATGAACAATGCATAAAAATCATGTTTCATTGGGCATACTCTTGTGGTTTTCCCTGAGTTCTAGAAAGCCTCAATATCTGCCTTTGAAAATAATACTATACAATACAATACAATACAATACAATAATAATACTATATAATACAATACTAAAGTAGGGCTGTGGGATATTGGTTTCGCCCTTGGGGACTGTATGCTGTGTGCCTTGTAGAGGAATGGCTGTGATGGCAATTGGTGAA
The DNA here is from genome assembly GCA_002335545.1 of Apodemus speciosus. NCBI lineage: Eukaryota > Metazoa > Chordata > Mammalia > Rodentia > Muridae > Apodemus > Apodemus speciosus. Next base: position 18,027 of record BDUI01004195.1, read on the forward strand.
TGGAATGGATTTGACTGCTGTAGATAATTTCACTGGTTCTCATGTGACACATCCTGATATCAAGAGCAGAGGCTCAGGGATGAGACACTGTGTCTTGGTTTTCTGGTKGGTCTCTGACTTCGGCAAGTTTCTTCAAGTCCACCTTTTRTATTTGTAAAATGGCAATAATAATAATTCCTCCTTGGAACATTCTGAGGAAAATCTATTGGTATGTAGCACAAATACTCAATAATTTTGAGCCAGYTAAACATCGGACGGCATCATCCCAATTCAATGTTGTGACTTGATCACAGGTGAATTTTGGTTATGGAAAACCAAAATTTTCAAAATGTGAAAGTAACCCAATATTGTGCACATATATCAAGTTCCCTTTTTAGGGGGAGGCACAGTTTTTGTGGGAGATACCAGATTATTCCCACCACCCCAACATGTACTAATGGTCCTATTCCTACAAACAAGATCGAAGGACTCCCCCAAAAGACTGCCTGTGAGCGTGGCAGCCAGTGCTCTTCACAGCTGATGGAGGRAGAAGCAGAGACTTCTCCTAACRACAACCCCAGACAACCCCAGCTGGCTGCTTTGAGGGGAARAAAATAGCAGGGTGCTTGGGAGAATCTAACTCGCTTTACTAACATTCCTCTCGACTTTGGGAAAGAGTGTTCCTGCCTTCTAGAAAATTAAACATTGCCATAATATTACAGTTAAACTTTTTTTGTTATTTTCTTTTAGCTTTTTAATTGGTTATTCTATTTATTTACATTTCAAAGTAATCCCCCTTCCCAGTTTCCCCTCCACAACCCCCTTATCCCCTCTCTCTCCCCCTGCCTCTATGAGGGTGCTCCCCCACCTGCCCCCGACTCCCATCTCAGCATTCTCCTATTCTGGGTCGTCTAGCCTCTGCAGGACCAAGGGGCTCCTCTCCCATTGATGGCAGACAAGGCCATCCTCTGCTACACATGTGGCTGGAGCCATGGGT
>BDUI01004196.1:75487-101902 GCA_002335545.1 Apodemus speciosus
TATATAGGCTTCTTGTCAATTAATTTTTTAAATTGTTGCCTGCTTTTGGATATCTTTCTGCCAATTGGGCTGACCAGTCTATCTTCATTGAGGGAAGATGTGCCTGGTTCTACTGCATTTGGTAGGCACGGATGGTAGATATGCATGGGAGGCCTCCCTTATATCATCTACAATCAGAAGGCATTATAATCTTTTATAATTGAAAGTTCTACTTCATTTGTGTTTTTGCTTGATTGTTTTTAAACCAATGTTTATTAGGATTTCCACAACTACCTAATTTGTTTTTGATTTTAGAGACAGAATCTCTAAACTTCACAGTGTACACTGTCATTTAATTATGGGATTCTTCTCACATACCCCTTTTAGGTTAAAGCTTATTCCTTCTATACAGAATGCAGAAGGATATAATATAAAAAGGAAGGAGAAGGAAGCATGGGATATCAGTCATAGAAGAATCAATAAATACAATGTATGAACATGGCATGAGGGAACTTATTATTTATATAATTTATGTACATAGGAATTTTGTCTTTATATATGCCTGTGTGAGTATGTCAGATCTAGAAGTTATAGACAATTATGAGCTGCCATCTGGGTGCTTATAATTGAACCCATGTCCTCTGCAAGAGCAGTCAATGCTCTCAAATGCTGAGTCAACCCTCCAGCCCAAAATTTCTTTTTAATGACAAAAAAAGAGGAGACTATGAAGAGTGGCATGTGATGAAATCATCTGGCTGCCAGGTCTTCAGGATATGTTTCAGCTTTGAGATACAACCTCACTCTTATGAGTCGGGACCTAATCAACAACTGAGCATAGTATCCCTCCTACAATTTCTTTATTTCTATCTATAGAGATATTTGATTATAGGTCAGATTCTATTTCTGGATAATCTGTTTTTTTTTTTTTTACCAGACTTTAATAGTCTCTATTAAACTCACCTTCCTTCCACCTTTGCATCACTCATATCATAACTGTATGCAATCAAATGGCTTTCTCATGTGCTCCTTGCTCCACACATCCATTTATAGACATTACCTATAAATGTACCCCCCCTTCTTTAATGAAGAAATGAGATGAGATGAGATGTGAAAATACATGGCTTGGGATATAAACAGGGCATTTCTTTCTACAATCTAACTATCCCTATATCTAGGCCTGAAAGCTTATAGCCTCTATAAAATCTAATCTTCCAGGCTGTATGATTTAATCCAGCTTCTCTTGACTTCTCACTGTATTGTTCTGGTTGACCTCATACTAACTTCGTAATATCTTCTACTCTTCTGGCTCCTCCTCATTCTCTGTCCAGTTTTGTTTTCACCTGGTTCTAGCATGTTCTCTCTTTTTTTTTCTTTCTACCCTGGTAAAGCTGCTATACCACAAACACTACAGTGTCATGACTACATTTTATTCCAAATGTTGTTGTGATCATGGAATAAGGGGTCTTGATTGCAGAAAGAAAAATGATCTTGACTGAAGAAATAACAATAAGAACAAACAAACAAAAAACAAATCCCAGTATATTGGATTGTTTTGCCCAGAAGATTATTCTCATAGGACACTGTCAATAGGACCAAATAGCAACTAACAGATTGGGAAAAGATTTTTACTAATCCTACATCTGATAGAGGGCTAATATCTAATAGAAATAAAATGAAGTAGTGTTTAAAATAGAAAATGATTGTCTTTATATAGTGCATTAAATCTCAGTAAAGGAGAGTTTCTAATTAAGACTTTAGTATAGAGTGATTTTTCTTTGTATGTGTGTGTAGTATTACAATGAATTACCTACACTTTCGGACATATGAGAATCATAATTAGATGCAGACATATTTGGGGGAAAAAGGTAACATGAAGTTAGGATTAGAAAACATGTTGTTGTGTGTGTGGAGGTGGTAGACTTAGATTTTTTAAAAATATATATATTTTTAATCAGTGTTTTAAAATGCTTTGACCCCCCTTTCTGTCCATCATCCAAAAGTAAGGCAGAAAAGATGGTAAATAAGTCAAAGAGATATGAACCTATTTAAAATTAGTTTGGGGGACAATTCCAAATCTGTTCATCAGGATACCATCAGTACAGTTCAGTAGTGTCAGTATACCAAAAGTAAATGTGCAGCAGTGGCATGTTCCAGCAGAAACTGCCAGGCCTCTGCTGAATCTGCATAAATTGGTGGGAGCAACCAGAACAAGTCAGCATGTCAGATGAGGTTCACTGCCATACACTTAATGAAATGAAGACAAGCTAAGAGGTAGAAGAGGGAACAATGAAGTGTTACAAAGCAGTCTATGCAAGCTTATTGTCACTGTCTTTGAGTCATATTTGTATTCTCTCCAAACATCACATGTCCTCCCATGTGTCTTCCCTCAGCAAAATAGCATGTAAGTCTGCCTTAGTGCAACACCCCATGAGTCTGCATCACATGCCATATTAAAAAAATATCTACTTCCAAAGGTTTAAATTAGAATGAACTTGATATTCTCATATATGTTTACTAGTTGATGGGACTCTTTGGGAAGTGTTACTAGACATAGACTTGTTAAAGGAAGCTTGTTATTGAGGGTAGACTTAAGGTTTAAAAATTACATATCATTCTTACTTACCTCTCATACTTTTATCCTATGATTGTTTTCTCAATGTGTAAGCTCTCAGCTACTATTCCACTGCCATGATGCCTGCTATGTTACTTTGAGATTCTTTATCCTCTAACCCTCTGCAATTATAAGCCCCAATGTAAATGCTCTATTTTACAGCATACTTTGGTGTTTTCATGGTATTAGAAAATTAAGTAATTAAGACAGGGGTAGTTCCAGAAGAATTGGAAGGGAACTACTCTATTTAAATATGTGAAATTGCCAAAAAATACATACAAATATTGTTTAATATTATGTTTGTTTACGACAATGGTCTGGATAGGCCCTCTCCTGAGGTTCATGGCCTCTGCAGCCCCAGACAGTTGGTGAGGTTTATAATACCATGAATGACTTCCCTCCATATCTTAGTGATCAAGCTTCCAAATCAGTTCCAGTTCAATTCCCCCATGTCTTGCTTTAAATGTTGTTGATATCTTCAGTGATAATGCTAAATCACCTTCAAATACTAAGAGACAAAAGAAAAAAGCAGTATCTTATATTATTTTGATTGGCTCCTTTTAATTCGCTGGCAAGCCAACAAGATGTTTCTCATTCCTTGTACTGGAGTTTTAGATAGTTCATGGCTCTTGAGATCATTGTTGCACCAAATAGCATAATTTTCATGAACTACACACACACACACACACACACACACACACACACACACACACACACACACACATATATATATGCAATATACATATATGCTATATATAATAAATGTAAGCACAATTATTCTGTACACATTTTCAAACACCATTAGTGATATATACTACTCTTTTCTTCCCTACCCCCTTTTATTACCTTCTTCCCCACATACCCACTTAAAATGTTTCTCACAGTTTCTCATTCTCTTCTTCATAACACCTGTTCCTTATTCTGGGTCCTTCTGAATTATACCTTTAGCTTTGTGGTTCCTGTGTTTACTTTGCATCATATTTATGTCTAAATATTCTGAACTAGAAAATAAAAAATAAGAGAGAACATGAGATATTTGTCTTTCTTTGTTTGGGTCATCTCATTTCACTATAATATATTCCTATTTCAACCATTTGGACAATTACACTTTTTATTATAACGGAATAGAATTTTATTGTACTATATTTTCATTGTTGGTTCATTTTGTCCTGTAACTCTCACCTTTCTAATATGGTAACACTTTAATATAGTAACTCATGTTGTGGTACGCCACTGTCATGAAATTGTTTTGTGGATTTATATCTGACTCTTTAATTCTATTCCATTGATCAACCTGTCTATCTCTGTACCAATGCCATGGAGGTTTTTTTTTAATTATTGCTTTTTAGTACAGCTTGAGTTTAGGGGTGGCAATTCTCTCAGAAATTATTTTATTTTTTAGAATGGTTTTTGCTACCCTGTTTTTGTTTTTCATATGAAATTGAGAATTGCTCTATGTCTGTGAATAATTGTGTTGGAATTTTGATGGGGGTATTGCACTGAATTTGTAAATTGCTTTTTGAAGGATGACTGTTTTTACTATATTAATCTTACCAATACATGAACGTGAGAGATCCCTCCATTTTCTGAGGTCTTCTTCGATTACTTTCTTGAAAGACTTGAAGTTCTTGTTATGTAAGTTTTTCACTTTTTATGGAATATTGAATCCCATTGTGCTGCCCATTTATACATTGGTTTGTGGTCATCAAGTAGAGTATATTCAATCCATCTCATTACTTAACCTTAAAGAAAACTTCCTTCCTTCTCTAGCATCCATCAAATATCAATGGTTCCTTCTTTAGAGGTGATTTCTTTGATTCTTCATCATGTGATAGAACTCTGATGGACTCAAGCTTGTCAGATATTGTGCAGTCAACTACAAGTGACATAAATTTATTAACCCAAATACATTTCGTGTCTAAAAGATGCTGTTTTCCCCTTAGGCAGTCTAACTTGTGTTTCTTAATGTCTTTTAGCCTTCTTCAAGATGACACCTCAGTCTTGTAAGGTAGACTTATGATACACAGTTCCTATTTCTGACTGAGAACTAAAAAATCTACAGATGCTAATTCTCTGCATTTTGACTAAGTGTGTGTTTCTGCATTAACCATTAGTTTTGAACAATAAACTTGTATGATGAGTGCTCAGAGCTTCTCTAATCTATGGGAAGATAGATATGAATTTTTAGGGTCATTGGATATATTGTTCATTTAGCAAATAAAATAGTATGTTAACTAATAGAGTATAAAATCATCCAGACACAAGTTCTTGTCAAGATAGAAGGTAAAATCACATATTTCCTCATATACAGCAAGTACCATGTCCAAACAGAAAGTAGTTTACACCTATAACATCCATGTTACTGGTCCACATTGGTATGCATGTTTTATCATGTTGCTTATTATTTTAGTACATGAGGTTCACAACTCATTAAAGCAGCTGATAACTTTTCTCTCCCAACATCATTCATAGAACCTTCTGCTATAAAATCCAGCTTAACTTTGGAAAGTTTCTGATCAAAGTAAGTCTTATTTGTCAAGGTCTGCTGACCAAGTTATGTGGTATGCTCTAATATATTATCTTAACAAAGAGTTCTGGTGAGCAACCTAGAGCAATAACAATAGAAGGAATAGATTGTAGTGTTTTTTATTGGGGGGGGGGGAGCTCCAGGACATTTCTGTCCAATAACTTGTGGCACTGGGCATTTTCTCAACAAGCTATTGCTCTTCAAAAGAGAGCTTCATGTAGAATAACTTTACTTGTAAATATATAACTCACAGAGGTTATGAATAGATATATACATGGATATAACTCACTTTTCCATATAGATTTTTAAATATCCTTAGAGGAAACTACTGTCCCCGTTATATGAATTTCATTTCTTTAAACTCAAACTAATTTTTAGAAATACTTTGAAAAGGATAATAATAGCAACATTACTTTTCTATCATATTTTGGCAATATCAGTGATCAAATTAAGGGTTTTATATAAAATAAAGAAGAAAACAGGAATGGACCTATATTCCCATCATTAACATTTTTCTTTTGATACAGGGTCCCACTAAGTTGCCCAGACTTGTCTTGAACCTGCATTCATCATGACACAGCCTACTAAGTAGCTAGTGGTTTTGCAAGACAATTTCAACACTTTCCGCTTTACTTTGTATAATATATTTATTGAAATTTGCTAATCTAAATATCCTCATGTCTTTACATGTAAATCCCATTCATTTAGTAATTTTTCTTAATGCAGAACCCCATGATATACTATAGTACTATGTATGTTACTTTCAAAACTCAGAAATTAAAGTCTTTCATATGAATTATAAACCATATGCCACATATTATCTTCATACTTATATATGGATACATATATTGTATTAACACAATAAATCATAATTTCTTAGAGGACTGAGTCACCCAATGATTGAATTCTGAGGTGACTTGGAAACCTTACAAGTTTGAGTGAAAAATAAACTAATGACGTCAATAACATGATCTTTTCAAATCTGTCAGCTTCTTAGAGCTTCTTCAGATTTTCAGAATGTATTAGTCAGAGTGACATGATATTTGAAAAGAAGCTTTTCTATTTCAGTCCTTGATAATTTCCTGTGAATGAATTGGATTTTGGCTTAACTCCTTTTTGTATAAAGGCAGGGGGCAAGAAACTGAAAAATAAATCAATTTTAGGCAATCATTATTTTCTGAGTCATACAGTTGTTTACAGAATTCTTTAAATGTATTTCTAATAGGGTCTGCTCAGAGGAAATGCTCTCTAACTCTGCTTTCCAAGGTGAGATTCTCAGTCACAAAGTATATATATTCATAATCAGCTAACAAATATGCTGTGGTGCCATTTTCTTTTCCCAATATTATTTTGCTTGTAATGAAGTTGCTTTTCTCATTATGTTCAAATTTACAAAAGTGTACAATCAAGAATGACTTTAATGACAAAATTTGCTATCTACTCTTTTCTTATACTCTTTGACACTTTCCAAGTTTATTTCTAGCTATCTTCAAAGTTAACATAGTTACCGATTATTTACTTATTCATCATTTTCAAACAATGCCATTATAAATCATGTCATTACTGTCCAAATAGGGAATAACTCCTTGACAGATTTTCTGTAATCTGTGTGCTTTTATTTTCCTGTTTTTCTCTCTTGCTTATCATTAAATGCACAGTTCATAAACTGAAATTTCCATTTTTTGTTAAATTGAAGTACTTACATTTACATACATGATTTTACATAGAGCTCATTATGGTGGCCTGGTATTGTATATGGTGTATTTCTAATTGTCTTTAAATAACAGGTGATTTAATCCAATACCATGACCTAATACAGCCTAGAGTCATGGCTTCCAAATTCATATTTTCAGCCAAAAATTGTCTTAAAATCAATAACAAAAATTCATCTGCACACACAACTTCACTATTTACATGATTCATTCATTCGTACTTCATGGAAAACTAATTTTCTCTCAAATTTTCTCTATCAAATAGAATTCCTAAACTCAATAAATGGGATCATTATTCATTCAAGTGTTTAATCTAAGACATTTAAAAAAATTATTCAACTATCTTTCCTGTAATCATACAAATTAACTTCACCTGCAAATCAAATGTGTTTATCTTAAAATCATATTCCAAAACTCATATATTCTTATACCTTCCAATGTGTTGTGTTAACAAATCCATCATCGTATTTTACACAGATTCAGAAAGGGTATCTTTACAGTTCTGCCATCTTTCACTCCTGGTCTTTTGGGCAATTTATTCTTTTATTAGTTTTTTTTTCCTTGCATCCCTACTGACCACAGTTTCAACTCCCTCCTCTCCTTCCAACACCTACCCACTACCTCCACTCTCCCACATTCCACTTCTCCTGTTTCTATTCAGAAAATGCCAGACATTTCATTAATATCAACTAGCCATGGCATATCAAGTTGTATTAAGACTAAGAAAGACCACTTTGTTTTTAAGGCTGGAGAAGGCAATCAACTATGACAAAAAGGATCACAAATCATGGCAAAAGAGTCAGAGACATCCCTGTCCCCACTATTAGTACCAAAAAAGACTAAGCAACAGAACTCTAACATATAAGCAGAGAGCCTAGTTCAATTTCATGCAGGTTCCCTGGTAGTATGGTTTCTGTGAGTCCCTATGAGCCCAAGTTACTTTATTCTGTGGGGTTTCCTTTGTTGTCCTTCTAGCTCATAAATATCTTCTACATCCTCTTGCTCAGGATTCTCCAAGTTTCACCTAAGATTTGGCTGTAGGTTACTGCATCTCTTTCTGTCAGTTGTAGTATGAAGTGTCTCTATAGACATTTGGACTAGGCTCCTATCAATGAGTATGGAAGAGTATCATAAGGCATCATTTCATTTACATTCTCGCCAGTCATGTTTGGTTCTATCCTAGTCTCTTGTCTACCAAGTCTTTGGATTCTGACTCTACAGGGTGTATCAGGAGTGGGCTCCTGCTCTTTGGTTTACCACACCCTCCCCAACATCTGCATAATCCTTATTCCAACAAATCTTATAGGCAGAAAAAATGAATGTTGAAGATTTTATTTTTATTATTATTATTAGGTATTTTCTTTATTTATATTTCAAACGTTATCCCCTTTACTGGTTTCCCCTCCAAAAATACCCTATACCTTCCCCTGTCCCCTTCTCACCAACTCACTCACTCCCTCTTCCCTACCCTGGCATTCCTCTACACAGGAATGAGGGTCTTACCTCCCACTCATATTAGACAAGGCCATCTTCTGCTACATATGCAACTGGAGCCATGTGTCCCTCCATGTGTAATCTTTGATTGGTGGTTTAGTCCCTGGGAGCTCTGAGGGTACTGATTGGTTCATATTGTTGTTCCTTCTATGGGCCTTGTTCCAATGCCTCTAATGTAAATCTTTGTTATAAGAGATAGTCAATTCAGAAACTGTATCTTCCATTGCTAGGATTTTTAGCTAGGATCTCCCTCAATTTCCTACAAGTTTCCATTACAGTAAGTTTCTACCTTGTAACAGAGATACCAACCAATTCCAATTGTCTCTCCCAGTACTCTATTCCTCTGTCCTCCCCCTACCTGGTCCTAATCACTCCTGTTCACATAAATACCATGAAAGCACAGCCTTTTCACCCAATAAGTTCCTTTAAAAAATTCTAAGACTTAATTATATTTACAAATAAATGAAAAGTCCTAAGCTTGGGCCTGTTTCCAGACTTTCTTGTGAGTTAATTATCCCATTTATTCTATAATAAGTCCTACCATGTAGCTGGATATCTGGTCATAATGTAACTGTAATTTTCTGTGTCTTAGTAAGTTTCCCCACACATGATTCAGTCCTAGAATTATTTTCTTTCTGACAGTTGGCCCACCTTCTAATATTGCATCAGCTCTTTAGCCAATCAACTTTTTATTGACAGGTTAATGCTTTTATACACTGTTCAAGAGACAATATTTATACATGCATACCACCTATATTCCTTCCCGATGTACCTGTGATGTCTATTCAATATTCCCTTTACAGCGAGACTCATGCATCCCACTTTGAGCCCACCTTGTTACTTAGATTCCTTGGGCCTGTGGACTGTAGCATGATTGTTCTTTACAGCTAATATCTACTTATAAGTGAATTCATACCATGTTTGTTTTTCTGAGTCTGAGTTACATCACTCAGAATGATTTTTTTAGTCCTATCCATTTGCCTGCAAATTTAATGATATCACCTTTTTAATAACTGAGTAATACTCCATTGTATAAATGTACCTCAAATTCTTTTTCCTATATTCTTTTGAAGGGCACCTAGGTTGCTTCCAGTTTCTGGCTGTTATGAGTAATACTGCTATGATCACAGTTTATTAAGGGTCCTTTTGGTAGAGTGGATCACGCTTTGAGTATATGCCCAGAATTGGGATAATTGAGTCTTTTGGTAGGTCAATTCCAAATTTCTGAGGAACCATCATATTGATTTCTATAGTGGCTGTACTAGTTAGCACTTGCACTAAAAATGGAAGCGTGTTCTCTTTTCCCCATGGCCAGCATGAAATGACACTTGTGTTTGCAAACATAGCCATTCTGACAGTTATAAGATGGAATCTCAGAGTTATTTTGATCTCCATTTCCCAGATAATTAATAATGCTGAATATTTTTAAGTGCTCTACTCTAACTTGAGATTCCTCCATGGACACTTCTTTTGGGTCTGCACCTCACTTTTTTAATTGAATTTTTATTTTGGTGCCTAGTTTCTTATGTTCTTTATATATTTTAGAAATTACCCATCATTTAGTTGTGGAGTTGTGTGCCATTTTGTCTAATTGTTAGCGTCCCTAGCCTATCAGAAGGTTTTCAGTTCCATGAGATCCTATTAATTAATTGGTTACCTTAGTGCCTGTACTATCAGTGTTCTGTTCAGAAAGACATCTCATTTGTCAATGTGTTCAAGATTACTCACCATTTTCTCTTCTATAAGATTTAGAAGATGTATCCAGTTTTATGTTGAAGTTTTTGATTCACTTGCACTTGAGTTTTTTGCAGCTTGTTAAATATCGATGGATGTAGTTGCATTCTTCTACAACCACATTTCCAGATAGATCAGCACTATGTGTTCATAAATAGTTTCTTTTATTCCATTGTATAATTTTGGCTTTGTTGAACATTCTAGTCTTATCATAGCATTTATATAAATCATACTAAAAATAAAATTTCAAAGCTGCCCACTGTGTTAAACACATCATCAATTCTCTGACTTAGAGGGCAGAAAAAGACAGATCAAGGGTTCAGGTTCACTTTAGGCTATGTATTGGTTCAGAACTAATGTAGTAGTCAGGATTTTTAGCAAAACATACAGATATGATTAGGATATATGTGCATATATGAGGTTTTCTTTCTTTCTTTTTTTTTACAGTAGCATATAGTCTATGGGCCACCTAGTCCATCAATGACTCCATCCTAAAATAAGATCCAATAATCTATTAGTCTCTCAGCCCAGGATCCTGGATGCTTCAGTTATTCTTCTGCATACACCAGAATCACAAATTAGATTTAAATGACAGTAAAGTAACAGCAAGTACAAGCATGAAAAGAGATAAAACATCTCTTTTCCTCACGCTCTATATATACCTCTCAGAGAATTTGTGGCCTGGATTTAGTATGGGTATTCTCATATCAAATGATCCTGATTAAAGTTATGAATTTGCACATCAAGTGATCTAGATTTCAGGTGAGTCATCCTATTAAATGACCCAGTTAACTAAAAATCATTCACATCTCTACTCAGGGATTTGGACTCTTTGTTACTTCAGATATAGTAAAGATAAAAGAAGAAAATAGCCATCTTTAACAGCCTGGGACTTGTGAGACACTCTCTCATTTATTCTAAAATTGGGCCTTCTGTTCCTCTGAATATTAAATTCTATTTACACATCTTTAAAACATCATTTCCTATTCTTGAAATTCTAATTAAAAATAGGCCAAAACATCACAATATATAGCTATATCAATATAAATTAGAAATATTTACTATTACTAATCTCCTGTATCATTCTCGTTTCACTTTTTAAGCAATTAAAACACTGAAAGTGTCATGCAATAAAAATAAGTTAAAACTGAATTTTTATAGATTTCCTTGAGTTCAAATTCAACAGTGTGATTTTATTTATTTATAACATTGTGGACAAAATGTAATTCTAAATATACCTACTCATGGATACATTAATTGGGTATTTAAATATCACTTCCTATTTAAACATATCATAAAGCTAAAGTGAAATTTTTATGTTGAGTACATGCCTATTTTTTTCTTGCGATGTTTTGGATCTCCTGTTAGTTATACAATCCATATCAATACCTAACATGTATTGTAGGTTTCCTCTTAATACTTTTTCCCTAACACCTGATAACATTTGATCTTCACTTGAAGTCCAATGGTTAAATACATAGACCATATGTTTCATAATTATTTTTGCAATTACATTTTCATAAGCTTACTTAGCTACTGGGATGCTTTGTAAGCTATAGCATTTGAAAAGGTGCATAGTTTTCTTTTTTTACCCAGAACTCCCAGGGACTAAACCACAAACCAAAGAGTACACATGGAGGGATCCATGGCTCCAGCTGCATATGTAGCAGAGGATGGCCTTTTTGAACATCAAAGTAAGGAGAGGCCCTTGGTCCTGAGAAGGCTGGAGGTCCCAGTATAGGGGAATGCCAGGACAGGGAAGCAGGAGTGGGTGGGTTGGTGAGCAGGCAGAGGGGATATGGGATAGGGTGTTTTCAAAGGGAAAACCAGGAAAGGTGATAACATTTGAAATGTAATTAAAAAATTCAATAATAAATAAGTTAAAAATAAATGATATTATGGTTAGATTTAAAAAAATATTATTTTGTGTGGTCATGGACCATCTCAGCTGGGTATGGGGGTCCCTGGGATATGGGTTCTTAAGGTCAGGCGGGTAAGAATTTGGTGGTGACAAACAGAAACAAGCACAGAGGCAGTTTGAATCTGAGTGTATTTTGTAGCTCTCAGGTAACGGTTTTCATGTATAGAGAAACAGGTATTTTAACACTGAAAAGCTATGTTCAGTGAAGCAGTATAACAGAAAGGACATTGTAATAATCATTTGGCACAGTAAAATGTAAAATCATTTAAGTATTATAACTTTAAAAAGATACATTTAATGAGGCAGCCAGGAAGAATGGATATTATTAGGATCATTTGATACATCAAAATATAAAAATCACCTAAGACTAGTGGCAAATTGTCAAAAATAAACTAATACATTTTTATGATCAGTTACTGTTTAACTTCTAGTCTAGTTCCTGCTCTACTATAACTCTTCAAACTAAAATTCAAACTATTTTAATTCCTTTTTTATTTAAGGCTTTCTTAAGCAATATACCAAAACCTACTTCCAATGACACACATATAGCCATATAAAATATTATTGTTGGGAAAGTTTATATTTATCAATACTATCTTATAGTTGATTTATAAAGTGAAGCACTGGTTTTCCCAGAGATGAGATCATGGTTAATGAGTCCATCTCAAGGGATGGTTTCATACCCATCAATATCTCTTTTGGCTGTAGAAATGAAGGGAAAGTGTAGTCAGAAAATAAATGGAAAAATAAGGAGAAGAAGAAAAATTCTGTGTGACACTCTGTGAGTGTGTACATGCTTGTATCTTAGTGCGTGTGTGACGGACAGAAGAAGACCTTCTGAGACAGATATTTCTTCTAATGTAGGCTTAAACGTTTGAACTCAGGTCATCAGTCTTATAAAACAAACACTTTTAAAAGCTAGCCTATGGCCCCCCGGCCCTTGTTTTTTACTCTTGATGAATTTCTGTTATTTTCTTATAATTTTTATACTAATTTTGTTATTGATGAACATTATAAATATTTTCAACCACTTAGCTAGTTCTCTCCTTATTTTACCCATCGCATATTCTGTGGAATAAAGATAACTAATGTAACACAGTCAGTTTGCTATTTTTTAAACTTATGATTACTGCTTTTAAAGATTTATTAACAAAATCTTTGCTAACTTCTTCTGGAACAAGTTACTTCAGATCTACAGCATGTGCTTCTATATACTGATGACAGTGACCTTAGCTTTTTCTTTTCTCACAGCAGGATAACAAAAGTCTTGACAGGCCCTCTGTGCCTTATCGATCGACAGCTACCACAGAGACATCTTTAACATCCTGCAGACTCTACACACTTTCAAAGGTCTACCAGGCAATTTCCTAAACTACTGTCCTCCCCCATAAATCTCCTATGGTTCATATAAAAGACACCAACCTCTTGAGGGGGACCTTTACAATTTTCATTGACACTAGTCCTTTCAAGTCACTCTTTGCTACTAAATTAAAAACCATCTCCCTTGATGTAGTAGTATGTAACCTTTAAGAACATTGCCCTTGCTTGTGCTCTCCTTTCCTTTGCTAGGCTCACTCCATAGAAGTATTCCTATAACTCACAGACTTATCAACCAGAATAGACTGTTCTATGGCATATACATAACTAACTAAATACATGATCTTTAAATTGCAAGTCTCTGTTTTCTTTTTACTGACCAATAGGAAATTAGTATCACATCTGGATTCTCTCATCTTAAAAGTACCCAGTTTACCATATGACAGTTTCCATAAATTTATTTCATTCTCAGTAATATAAAATAAATGTAGTACTTCTTGCAATTGTACTTTATTATTTATTTATCAGAACTCTAAAATGATGAAAATGGTGCAAACAAATGAGAAAAATCTGAATCTTTCATTTGACTGATTTGGAAACAAAAATCACAATACTTATGTTAGTCTTCCAATGGTAATTTTGGTGTATATCTTGTTTTATTTTATTTTCATCTCAGAACATTTTCAATGAATAAAACCTATTGATATCAGTTATTTCTGTATAAAATATATTCCTTCTCTTGAAAATAACCTAAGATAGAATGTTATTGGTTCAAATTGTGGTAGTCATCAAAACGTGATGAAAAAAATAAGTTTTATAGCTGTTTTAAATAAATTTATATATATTTGCTCCTCATTAAGGACTCCATTGTTATTTTAAAAAGACATACAAAGTAAGTGAAATAACTACAAACTATAGACTTGCTTAACAAATAATGTAGACAATTTTTATTTGAAATCACACATATACAGAATACTATACTTTAGAAATTTTAGGGTTTGGGGCATTATATTTTCTGCAGACAATTTCTTAGAGAATTTAAGATACAATATCCCATTAAGATTATTAACATATCTTTTAATAATAGGATTTCAAGAGTAACCAAAGCGATTCACTTGATTATTAAAGTTTAAATTTTATAGATGTTGCTCCAAACTTTGTACCAGACAAATATTACAAAAGTATCCTTGAATTAAAAATATAAAAACTTTCTTTAAAATGTCTCCACATATCAAGTTCATCCCAGTGTTCCTTCAATATATTTAATTCAGATAACATTTTAATTCAATTACTTGTATAAGAATTACTGGATACAGAAAATTCAGTAAAACTGTGTGTATCCATAGATACACAGCCCAGAAAATGTCAGAAGGAAATAAAATCAAGATGTAACTTATTTTAGTTAAAATCTATATCAAATCTTTATTGTAAATCTGTCAATCAATGACATATTTGCTAGTATTTACTACCACAAAAGGAATTTGCTCATATAAAACTGATGCAGCAGGTTCAATACAAATTTTAGCATTCCTTAAACTAAAATTTTCCACAATACATTTTTAAATACAAAAATAATGAATTACTTCTTTTAGGTATATTAGGTTAAGTTATCATGTTCCTTATAAATGTTAGTATACATTATCACGCTTCCTTTCTTTTCTCTCATTAAGAACAAGAGGCCTTTCACAAACCATTCTTTGACTCAAGAACTTGACAAAGTTGTATCTTTTATCAAACCGTTAAAATAAATACGAAGTCTTCCAAGGAAATTCTAAAAAGCAATATGAACATTTGTATAGATACTGTTTAAAAGTCCTTCAATGTGTTTATAATACTCTTTAGTTGCATTAATCATTTAACATTGCAACATTAAACTCCCTTTCTCCATTTTCTGCTATGGTATATTTTGTAGCAATCCTACCCAATAATCAGTATTCAAATGAATGAACCACCAGAAATTTAATCTTTCTTACATATGGACTCTTTGTAAATTGTGCATTATATCTATATATGTACATCAAACACAATTTATCAGACACTTCAATATGTAAAACTTCAGTGTTTCTCTTATAAATCATAAACTACCATTGAATGTGCTCGTACCATTTAAAAGCACAGTTCCATTAAACACATATGTGTCATTCTGAAGTCATAATATGGATCCTGAGAACTTTACAACACACAGGTTTGAAAGGATTGTTTTAACATGATAGTTCCTAAACAATATTTACATTAAAGCACCCTTGACTTAGAAAATTTCACATTTCTTGTGACAGTCTCATGTGTGCTTAGTTACAAGTAATAACAAACTTGAAGGATTTTTTCTAAACAGGGAAAAATTTATTTTTATGACATGAAAAGAATCTCAGTGGAACTAAGTTCAGGGTTGTGCAAGAAGCAAACTAATACCAACAGGGAGCCAGGATCTTTCTAACTTTCAATTCAGCTTATCTTACAACATGGACCCTTTTAAGCTCAAGAGTATCTAGTGGTCATAGAAGACCTGCTGGCTTCCAAACTAGTTATACTGGCAAAAGAGCAAAAGGTGAAAGGATAAAGAGATTCTTACTAGGGCATTGCCTTTCATTAACAAAGGATTCTCTTCCCCAGAGATTTCTGCCTACATAGGTATCTCATTGGCTAGAATCATGTCACACAATTACTGTAATCTAAAAAAGTATGAGAAATTGGATTCTCTATCTTGGCATGTTGGTACCCTAAATAAAATTTAACTGCTGTGAGAAAACAAGTGAACTAGGGTAGAGCATCAGTCATTTTATGTGCTTGAAATAAAAATTAAAATTCTTTTATGTAATAAAAATAAACATCTATATGATAACAATTATGATATATTTCCCCATTATATGTAATGTTATCCACCTGTATACAAGTTTATACATGTATAAATACTTGAAAATTCCAGAAGAAATTTAAAGAGATTCATATTCCTGTCACATGTCCACAGTCACATAGAGTATTTCTGATACTTAGAAATTCACTGTGCTCTTTATACCCCAAATTTCAATAAGCATTATATTTCATATTTATCACAGAAATAAAACAACAAATCAAGAACTTTGAAGTTGTAGCATGAAAATTTACAAGAATAGTTCTTTCAAAATGCAGAGGTCACATGTATTTTCCTTTTCCTTTTGTAATAAATGAAAAAAGAATATTATGACACATTACCACTGGATCTACAACATATGGGCCATTTTACATTACCTCTACTATATTGTATTTTTGAGTCATTTTCAAATTCATATCATCTGTCTACTTCTAATGATGAAATTGCCTCCTGAATGACAGACTACATTTAAAACAAAAAGAATATGTACCAAACTCTTGACAACTTTCCAATGCATAAGCTCATTAAATCTTAGCTCCATATTTTTCTAATTCAAAAAAATTTCTAAAGGTTATTTATCTCTCTCCTTCAAAAATATAATTTCTAAATTAAATATATAAAAACATTTCTATTTATGTCAAGCAACAGGGTTATTTAACAAGTGACATTTCAGTTTGCAGGTATAGCTGTTATTTAATGATGTTCTTATCCAGTACTATACATTATAAGATTGATTCATACAATCTCATCATTGCTAGCTACCTATATATGTAGTATTTCTTCCATATGCATAGGAATAAGCACAAGCCTATCATAAGGTATATAGAGAAGACAAATGAGAAATTTACAATTATAACATTAAAGGGAAACCAGGAAAAGGGAAATGAAATGTAAATAAAGAATATATCCAATAAAAAAACAGTAAGATTAATGCATTATAATAAAATTGACAATACTACTACTCATTGCTTTGAGGTTATCACTACACATGACACTTACTTAAACCTATGTACTATAATACTAATACAAATGTAATAAAATATGAATGTATTATTGAAAAAGGTGATTCTCATACCAAATAGAATGTACCAGGACAGTACAAGATTTCATCATGCTACTTATATCACACAAAATGTAAAAGTTATTAGTTAATTATTTGTAGAATATTCAGGTAATATATTCACACTGTAATTGTCTGTAATTTGAAACACAGAAATCAATATCATGAATAACAGACTCTTATTTAACTAAAAGACATACTATTGATGTTAGGTGTTCTCTGCTTTTCTTTAAAACTGCATCATATTTTGAATTTTCTTCCATTTTCACAATAGAAAACATTAGTAAATTCAAACCAATTTGAAACCTTATGATTGTGTTAAAAGGCAACTCTTGAACATCCTTCTCACACTTTGGATATAGATTCTCTAAAAGTGCTTTGGTATTGGACTAATATATAAGATGTTGACAGATAATATGGGTTTTCAACTTGACATGATTTAAAACAGCATTGGAGACAAGTATCTTCACACACTGCTGATGGATTTATTAATTATATTAAAAAATGAGAGGACTTTCTTTAACTCACATAAGTACCATTCATGAGCTATACTTCTGGAAAGAATAAAAAGGAGAAAAAATAATCTGGTTACAATGATTTATTGTTCTCTTCTTGAACATTATCCACATTAGTAAACACCTTCTGCTCCTGCTGCAATACATTTTCTGTCCTGACAGACTGTATACATTGGACGTGTAAGTTCTTTCCTTAAGCCAAATTGCCAGTTTTACTTTTAGACCAATGATATAAGTAATGAATATAAACTATGTGATAGTATTGAAGAGTAATTAGACATAATTCATTTTTACCATTAAGAAAAATTATGTGTTGACAAATATAGACGGAGTTATAATGGTATCTGTATACATAGGTTTGGAAACATGTCATATTAAGATGAACTTTGTCATCCAATCACAGACAATAAGAGAAACTAAGAAAAATCAAACAGACTTAGCCAGCAGTAACAAAAATCCTGAAATTTATGGAAGTTCTTTTATGTATCAAATGGGTCAAAGTAATCGACAAGTGTAAAAGAAGGCAGAAAGTATACATTGGAAATTAATAATTTCTAGTTTCAAATATTTCTTCTAATATTTATTATAATTTGTTTCAAAGTTTGTGGAATCCATGTTCATGAATGGAATAATTTAGTAGAGATTTCTTTCCTGTAAGAAGAACCTGCCAAAAAATTCACATACAATTAAAGCCATTTCAAGTATGCTACAATATACCAACTACTGCAGCATGTGGGATGCCAAGGTAAGAGGACTATACTGATTTTGAAGCCAGCATATACAGAGAATTCTAGGTCATCCTAGGCTACAGAGTGAGATATTATCCCCAAAACATAGATAAATAATATGTGTATATATTCTTGGAAAAAATTTTAAATATATTGAGGACTAAAATACGGGTTACCTTTTTGTATCAATTTCATACACTCTAGAGTCCTCTGGAGAAAGAAAACATTAACTAAGAAAATATTTCCATAAGCTTGTCCTGTAGATAAATCAGTGGAGGCATTTTTAAAATTAATGATTGACATTGGATGTCTAAGCCCCCTGTAGTCAGTAACATTACAGCAGGTAGTCCTCAATTGTAAATATATGTGTATATATATACGTATATATATGCATGTATTTACATATATTTACATATATATTTACACATATATACCTACACACACACATATATATATGTATATGTATATATGTATATACATATCAAGTATATATAACCTTGATACATAACAAGTAAAACCCTTATCAAGTCATTGGGAGTAGGCTGGTAAGAAACATTCTACCACACCCTTTTCTTCAGTCTCTGACTCCAGTTTTCTGCCTTTCTTTTCTGTCCTGGCTTCCCATGAGAATTGACTGAAACCTGTAATATTTTTGGTTTTTTTTTTTTTTTTTTTTTTTTTTTTTTTTTTTTTTTTTTTTTTTTTTTGGTTTTTCGAGACAGGGTTTCTCTGTGTAGTCCTGGCTATCCTGGAACTCACTCTGTAGACCAGGCTGGCCTCGAACTCAGAAATCTGCCTGCCTCTGCCTCCCAAGTGCTGGGATTACAGGCGTGCGCCACCACGCCTGGCTGAAACCTGTAATATTAAATAAACCCTTCAGTTATAAGTTATTTCTGGTCATCGACTTACCATCACAATAAAAGTAAATGAAGACAACTGGAATAAAATAATATAGGAATAAATACCTATATATATGTGCATGTGTGTACATGCATATGTGTTTGTATAATATTCATATGCATATGCTTATATATACTCACAGGTATACAGTTGTATAATTATATTGTGAAATTTATTTTCTGAAAGTTTATATGTAAAATTTTCAATACTAAACATAGCTTATTTGGAGATACAAAATCCTAAAGGATGCTTAAAGTTAATTTGTGCTCATACACAACTCTATGGGTATCATTGTAAGAAAATGTACTAATGACTACATTTCCAAACTCTCAGTCATTCCAGTTACTATGACCATATTTTCAAGTAATACTCAAATTGCACAAATCTGAATACATTTATTTTATTCAAACTCATTCACTGTGTAAAATACTTACCTTCATTTAGCTGTCCTATTCAGAGGTATGTATAATGGCATGAATCATGAATTCTGTGGGTAGGCTTATCTAAAATATTACTAGCAAATATTTTTCAGTTGATATGGGCAGTTAGTTGGATTTATACCTATACATGTACATTCTATATGCTATAGAGTCCCTTACAACACAATGTATAATGAGCAAAGAATAGAATATTATATTAAAGGGAGAACTGGTAATAAAAGGATTCATAATTTATTTTAGACATCATATAGTATGATAGGGCTTAAATTCTTCTTGTTGTTACACAATAAAATGCATGCTAACATTAAAGATAAAATAAAGTATAACTATTGATGGAATGTAATAAGAGTCTAAAAGGGTATAAGAAATCCTGATTCTGATTTTGTTACTGTGGAATGTTGTGTCAAATAGAGTCTGTGATAGGAGTTCTATCCATTTTGAGTATTTCTCAGCCCTGAGAACAGAAACTGAAAAGCAACAAATACAAGGTTGTCAATTTGCTATCACATGTGTTTTATTTTCCAATCTTTAACCCAATTTAGAACTTCTGTCAATGAAAAAGATGAAAATTATAACCCAGGCAAATTTACTTATTTTATTTTTAATTACATGTATATTTATTTCTATAGGCATATGGGGACATGAGTGTAGGCGCCTACTGAAGACAGAATAAGTTCTCAGATGTCCTACAGATGAAATCATGTGTGGTTGTGAACTCCATCATGAGGGCTGGAAATAAATCTCTGTAAACTAGCTAAACAATTCATAAAAAGAAAGCCAGCATGCATTTTCTGCTTTAGTTTCATCAAGAATATTAAAGTCTTCAAACCAACAGGCCATTTCATTCATTTATTCATTTATTTATTTATTTATTCACTTACTTGTTTATTTATTTATTTGTTTATTGGTTTGTTTGTTTGCATGTTTGTTGAGACGGGAACTCACTATGTAGATCTTTCAGTCCTGGAACTTACTATGTAGGCTGCACTGGCCTCAAAACTCAGTTATAAGCCTGTTTTTACCTCTAGAGAGCTAAAATTAAGGGCATGTGTTACCAACCCTGAAACCCAAGGGGCCATACTTTTTATCACATAACAGTGTATTATTTAGATAAAATATTTCTAGACATCAATGCATACTTGAACTCTCATCGAATTTGATTTTTAAACACAGATAGAATCAGGGCTACTGTTCTAACTTCACAGATAAATGAATATTTTACTTACGATGGCAGTGAATTTGTGGATACTCTGTTTTTGGATAATCACCAAAATCCTTACTCAATTTTATATTACTGAAAATTGTTGCATTCACCAATAGATTAACACATTATTGAAATCAACTAATATCATATATTATATGCAGAATTCTTGTAGACTAGTAAGTTGAGAATTGTGGATATTAAGCTTAAGTTTCTTCTTGATTTATTAACATCATTAAGGTCATGCAATATTATCAGTAAGTCTACCTTCTGGAAGTCATTAGGGAATTTTGTTTGCCTAGTAAAATTAAATAGACTCTTTAGGCTACACCATCATGTAATATCTCTGTCAAATTGATGCTTTCTTCTCTTCCAATATATTGTTCCCAAGTTTGTGTTTAACCAGTGAAGTAACATGTCACATAACCTCTGAATATTTCGGTCAATGCAATATACTCAAGTCTAAATTTTCTCTCATCATTAAGACAGGACAATTGTTTATTTGCTTTATTTTTTAAATTAAGGTGTGTTTTGGGAAAATACTTGATACTAGGAAAAGGCATGGAAAAATAGTCAAAGGAAAAAAGAATTAATTAGTAAATTGTGAGAATTAGTAATGCAAGAATAAATAATTTTCCTAAAAGTTGCAATTTCACTTATTCTGTGCTATAACAACTTTTTCATGATACTAAAATTTCCCTGAGAAACATTAGTCTTTCCTAAAATAATTGTGTGTTTTTTGGTACCAGGACCTCTAGAACCCATGACATCACATAGGCATGACCTGCACACCAGTTGCTAAGGCAACAGTCACCATATTCTCAGAATACACTCCGCTCTCTTCCTACCTGTACCTATGACCATATCACCATCTCTATGTAAAGAAAGGCCCCTCTGATCTCTTTCTCTTCCCCCTTTCTCTTTCCACTGAATCCACCACTGCCACCTGAGAACTGAAGCCACATGGATGGCTGCCACTGCCATCACCACCTGCAGCCACTGCTATAGTACATGAACTCAGTCCACTGGAACCCACTATTATCCAACATGTGGATTTCCACTACTACTCCATATTTCTGCAGACCATCACAGCTGCAGACTCACAGACATCTATCATATGAGCTGTGTCTCTGGCCTACTACATGGTACTGACCTCTGGCCACACCAACCACATGGTACCACACTTCCTGCTACCCAACTGAAGAAGCCCACAAACACACACTATCATATTGATCGGTAAAGAGTTTCTCCACTTGGCATGAGGAACCCTATATGCCCAAACAGCACCTGATTAGCCTCTTTTGGGCTAATGGGTTGGCTTTCAATGCCCTGGACCTTACAACTGGCCCCCTGGCTGACCCATGAGTTGAAACTTTAGACCTTTGGGTGACTTCCCTTCTTGAAAGCTGTTCCTAAATCCCTTGAACTATTGTTTCCAAATTGAATTGCTTTCTGGCAATTTTCAGAAAATTGCTGCCATAGCCTCTAGTTATTCATGTAATAAGCTAAATTTCTAGCTTGGCAGTACACTGACCCATTTCTGAGCAGTTTTAGGGACACCGATAACAATAGTTAAGTGACAACCGCATCATCCAATGAGCTCTAAATTGTCTTCAAATGTACCTGCATGCACCCCTCTGGGATGTCTCCTGGAAAATCTCAAATTTCTGAAATTAACTCCTGATTTGAGGCCCTCAAAACTGATATACTACTGCAATAAGGTCTGTATTCAATCCCTTTAGATAATAATTCCAAATGGCTAGCTAATGGTATGCTGGATCCAATTGTTTTAAGAGATCTCCATACATCCAGCAGTCTGGTAAATGGAACGAGGTTTCATATGTTCAAGCTTTCATCTATCTTCACTCTCACTCCTTTATCTGTTCTTCCTGTTCCCCAACCCAACTTCTCTTAGCCAAGAAACCTATACACACTCTACCAGATGATGCTACACTGATTCCACCAAAGAGCCGCCACCACCCCTCTGTCACAGACCAGCCTTGATGCCACTGAAGACACAAACAGCAGCCTCAGTTTATCCTTCTCACCAGGCCCCAGAGCTCTACCTCTCCAGACCCCTCCCTCCTCTTGTGCCAACTACAGGTTGCTCCAAATGTCCTGCCTTGGTGCCTCTCTTTACCCCTTCTTTCACATGTTCTAAGGCCAGAGACAGACCCCCAAGTCCATTTTCTCCTCCAAGAGCACCTGACCCAGCATCAGTCCTTCCTCTAAGGGAAGTGGCTGGTGTTGACAGTCTGGTCAGAGTACATGTTCCTTTCTTGCTAAGTGAACATTCTCAAATAGAAAGCAGACTGGGTTCCTATACTTCTAATTCCCCTACCTTTATTAAAGAATTCCAGTACATCACTCATTCTTATAGCTTGATTTTCCATGACGTTCTTATGATTCTTACTAAAAATTGACTTCCCGGTGAATGCAGGTGAGTTTGGTAAGAGGCAAAAATGCACACAGATGAAATTCACTAAAGAGATGGAATGTATCCAATTAGATCTGAGGCAGTACCTGACCCGATTCCCGATGGAATTCAAATCCACAGATGGCATCTTAGCCAGAGACAGGTTTATTACATGCCCTCTGTCCAGCTTTAAAGCCAGTAAATTTTGAAAAACTCCAAGAGGTTATCCAGGACAAACAGGAGAACACATCTCAGTTTTTAGAAAGCTTCACAGAGGATTTATTATAGTACACTAATCTGGACCCTGAAAGTCCAGAAGGTAAGCAACTTCTGAGGGTCGACTTTTTTGACAGAGCTACCCTGACATAAAAGCTAAACTTCTGCATTTGGAGAGAGGGCTTCTAATTCCACAGGCAGAATTCTTGGCACTGGCCTTTGAGGTGTACCATGACAGAGACGAGAAATCTTGAAAACAAGAATACCACCAGCTGGAAAAGGCTGTCTAATCAGCTCCAGCTCCAACTCCAGCTACTACCCAAGACTCCTGGCCTTATAGGGCTCAGAGACCACCAGGCCCCTTCTATAGATGTGATCAGCAGGGTCGTTGGGCAAGAGCTTGCTCTACTCCCTAAAAGACAAGAGGACCGTGTCTTAGGTGCCATCAAGATGGACATTGGGCTGTCGATTGCCCTCAAGCCATGCAGAACAGAGGGCCATCACTTCCAGTTAACCCTCCAGCTTACTCCTAAGCTTGGCTATAGATGACTGAAGGGGCCAGTGCTCCCTGGACCTGGCCATACCAATCACAAGCAGGGAGCCCCAGGTAGTTATAATGGTATGTGGCTGGCCCAACTTCCTCTTGGTCACTGGGGCCACCTACACAGTTCTGATGGAGTTTTGGGGACCCACTTCTTCATGTGTTCCTATTGTCAGGGTAGGAGGACAACCTTATCTTCCTCATCAGGCCTCACCACTTCATTGCATTTTTAGGGGTGTACCTCTCACCAATTGCTTTTTGGTAGTGTCAACATGTCATGTCCCCTTGCTGGGAAGGGATTTCTTAGCTGAGTTGGGAGCCTCTCTTTCCTTAGCTCCTCCCATTTGCCTAGACCCAAGCTCACCAACAGTTTCTCTGCTCCTTCTTCTATCCAGTAAACCTACTAACTCTAAGACATTGTTTCCTTTACCAGCTTCTCAGGTGTATATCCAATTTGGGGACTTCCAGAACCCCTCTGTTATTAAACATCATTTTCCTTTTATCATCCAGTTACTAGGATCTACCAGAACTGTGTTCTGTCAAGCTCCAGAGGACATTGAGACTACTCACTATGTCCCCCACCCATGCCGCCACAATCCCAGAAAATGAGGCTCCACTCTAGCAGCTGAGCTAGACCTCATTGATTAGACATGGATTTTTCATCTTCCCCTGTTGTTTATTTGCATCCAGGGGCAGACCTTACATCTGGAGATTTGAGGTTCGAGAAACCCCCACAGATAACACTCTTTCCAATTAGGGTCAAGAAACTGATCCATAGTAAGATACCAGGAATATATCCAAAACCTCTATCATTCCTGTATCTGTTATCCCATCTAAATATTATGATCTTTATACTTGCTTTCTCTTTGATCACACAAACTATAATTGGAGAAAATGGCCAGATGAATATGAGGGCTACCCACATTGGTCTTTTCAGATACATGCTAGGATCACAGATCAATCATTTCTTCTATCAACACTTCAAGACATACTTCTTCTATATACAAGACCTATGGTATTCCAGGTGTGAGACAGAAGTTGTTGCTAAGCTCTACTATAAAGATCAGCCTGGGTCCATAGTAACTACTATCCATATCCAGAGAAAATATGTCTCAATTATCCAACCCATAGATATTGAAAAAGTAGGGGAGATAATCAAACACTTTTTCCAAGATCCTTGCCTCTTTGACATCACCACTCATAAATGGCACTTGTCGTTTTGCTTTTTGACTGAAGGGTCCAGTGCTCCCTGGACCTGGCCACACCAATCACGAGCAGAGAGCCCCGGGTAGTTATCATGGTATGTGGCTGGCCCATCTCCTTCCTCTTGGACATTGGGGCCACCTACTCAGTTCTGATAGACATTGACCTTGTCATACCAACTCCTTAATGTCACCAGGCCTGGTCACTTTAAAGATTGCTGGTTATGCATACCCCTGGAATTAACACACAATTGTCATTTACAGCTGTTCCAGTGATACTGCCATGTAACCTTACCTCACCTTTTGTCAGCTACCCAGACTCTGATGTTGTTATTACTCCATACTGTACCTCTATCCCTCTCTTTGGCATGGCAAACTGTTTTAAGACCTCCAAGACACAATTTGAAGGAATGCTAAGTTCCCTAGACTGCAATAGAAACATAACCCTTAATATATCATATCTGCCACAATGCCAAGGTAACAGCTACCATATTCCCAGAATCCACTTGGCTCATCTCCCACCTGTACCTGTGACCACATCACCATCCATATAGAAAGAAAGGATCCTCTGATCTATCTCTCTCTTCTTCCCCTACCCCTTGTGTTTCTGATGCTGCCTTGCCCTTTCCTCTCTCAATAAACCTCACATGGAACTCTTTGGCCTGTTGTGGTCTTTCTGGAATCGTGCAATGGTCACAACAGTATTCTTGGTAATTATTCTGGCAGTACATTACAAACCCCCCTTTTCCTTTTTACCCCCTCGAAGTGTGCCCCTGCAAGTAACATATCAGTAACATACATTACTCAACCACGTAAGAAATTTCTAAAGAAAGTGTTTGAAAAGAAATTTTGGGGAAACCAGAAAAAGGGAAATGAAATGTAAATAAAGAATATATCCAATAAAAAAAAAAGAAATTTTGGAAAGAGTTAATTTAATACTAAGAAACAACATAAGTAGACAGTGTTGACCAATCATAAGATAATCATCATCACGCAATGTTTAAAATTGTGGGAGACACAGATTTTCATTTTAGAAATATGTTTACAGCTTAC
>BDUI01004197.1:14406-25088 GCA_002335545.1 Apodemus speciosus
GGAAGAATAGTGGGGATTAGCTTGTACTGTTGTTCTTTCCAAGGCCCTGAGCTTAAGTACTCATCTGTGCTGTCACTAGGTCCTCATGACAGCTTGGGACACAGTGTTATACAAATGAAAATGYTGATGCATAGAGAGTCATATAACTTGCTGTGATCACAGAATGGTAGGCAGTAAAGCCAGAGTGAATCTCAAATTCTGGCACCATGGGCTCTTCATCTCTGCCTTGGTGAACCCATGACAGGGGTTGGGATATGGGAAGAGGATAGCCCATTGGTTCTACCCAATGGGTAGACCCCTACCTGGCCACATGCCAACTTCTCTGCTTGTGCCATGCCTGTAATGTGGCCCATCCAAACACTCTCTATACTTGCCTGCAGGTTCTGCCCTGAGAGAGAATCCCAACACACTCCTTAAGTTCAGCCAYATGACCTAATGCCTCCCAAGAGTATGATTTTAGAGTATTTCCATTTCATATAGTCTAATTCCCTACTACACTTTCTGTGGATTCCAACTGGCCAAGCAAAAGGACTACTACATTTTTCAGATGATATGCTTTCATGTTCCATATCCCCAAGACTTTAATCAATTATCATCATTATTATCATTGATAATAATAATAATAATAATAATAATAATGATACCACTATCACTATCACTAGTACTATTATTATTTCGGGAGAGGGTTCCATGTAGCAGCTGGTCTCAAACTCACTATGTAGCTAAGTGTGGTGGCTTGAATGAAAATATGCTCTTAAGTTTGAATGCTTGGTCTCCAGTTAGTGGAACTGTGTAGGAAGGATTAGGAGGTGTGGCCTTGTTGAAGGGTGTGTGTCACTGTGAGTGTGCTTTGAGGTTTGAAGAGCCCACATCAGGTCAGACTCTCTCTCTCTCTCTCTCTCTCTCTCTCTCTCTCTCTCTCTCTCTCTCTCTCTCTCTCTCCCTCTCCCTCTCTCTCTCCCTCTCCTTACTGCCTATGGATCAGGAAACAATTCTCCCAGTTCCTGCTTCGGTGCTATACTTGTCTGCTCCCTGCCATGACAATCATGGACTAACCCTCTAAAGCTATAAGCAAGTCCTCAATTAAATGCTTTGTTTTTTTCTTCTTCATAAAAGTTGTTTTGGTTGTGGTACCTCTTCACAGAACTAGGACAGTAACTAAGACATCCAAAAATGACCTTGAACTCCTAGTCCTCCTGCTATCTCCTGGGAGTGCATCACAAGGTACAGGCATGCAACACTATGCCCAGGTCCCAGCTCCCAGCCTTTACATAAGCTACACTCTTCCTCTTGAGGCTCTGCATAGCTCTTCTCACCTCCAATGTGGCTTCATAGACCTCACAAAGAGTAGGCGCTCACTGGTGTGTGTCTGCAAGCAAAGCTGAACTTTCTCTCCTTTTGATTCCACAAAAATATGCTGTCAATTTAGAAGATATGAAAAATCTAGACCACYTCTCAGAAAGAAGATAAAACCTTAAAACCCTACAAGGATTGTTAATATTTTGATATATGTATTTTCAAAGTATATCCTTTAATTCTTATTATTTCAGATGCAGACAGAATTGAAAGCATTCTCTTGTTCCCTGTGACCCACCCTCTCTTTAACCAGCAGCAGTTTTTCTATGTATAATTGCAGATTGGAACACTTCTGTGCAATGTCGTATAAATTGTCTGTAGTGTTTGAGAGCTGTTTCTCCCTGTCTCCTCTCTCCCCACTTGACTACTCACAAATGCTTCCCATAGTTAAAGAGTAGTGCTTGGAAAAAACATACACTAGTTTGTTCAGTTAGCACAACCCCTATTTTGGAATATTTATAATGTYGATAAGCATATCTGTGACTATTCATGGAGGGCAGGCTCAGGGAAGACAAATTATAGGGTCAGAGAATAGGAGCATTTTGATCTGCTAACTTGGCCGTCCAATTGATTGTGCTCGATCACATGTCCATAAACAGCGTGAGAGAATGTCCACGTGGTTCACCTTAGCAAGCATTACACATTACATTTGAGAAGTGTTCCCAGTTACGAAGAGTTCAGAAATGAACGGAAAGAGCCTTCATGGAAGCGGGGATGTCTCCCTGGGATGTTGCTTCAGATGCCACCATGTGTGTGTGTGTGTGTGTGTGTGTGTGTGTGTGTGTGTGTGAAGGGTCGGGTCAGGAGTAGTGAGAGCAGCAGAGAGATGACTTCCAAAATGCCCAGTGTGGCTTTTTGGCTTCAGCCAGTTTGTAAAGTAACGATACAGCCAAAGCAATCACCCTTCCTTGGGCCGGCCTAATACCTCCTCCCTGGCTGCTTGGATCAATACCATACTTACTGTAGATTAGCTAAATGAGCCAGCACAGCTGGGAATGAGCTTCCAGAGACAATGACTGTGGAAAATGYGGCCATATTTTAGTGAAAACCACATGCATGAGCCTCTTAAATATCAATACATATTTATTTGCTTTCTTGGCAAATAAATGTCAGGAGATGAATCCAAATGATTGRACTGTAAATGACCCTCRTTGTGTAACCCGTGGTGAAGCTTTGACCTTTCCCATGGCTGCYATTGTTGTTCAGATTGCACTGGAAACATCCCAAAGCAGGCAGKGGCTGGCTGTTGCCTGCCAGTTTGTTGTGGGCAGAAACATCAGATGARGGAAACTGTTCATATTTGTATAATGTTATCTCACTTGATCCTTGTCGAAATCTGGAAGTCCCAATAAGTGTTTACTTAGCAAACTAATTTGTCTAGCTAACAAATAATTACGGAGGAGGCTTCATGTACTTGTCCTAGGCTTTCCAGTGCAATGTCAACCAGGGCAGGTCAACTTCACACAAGGAAGTGTGCAAATGTGTGAAAGAGCAGTGGGCCTGGGAGGAGAGACCGCAGRGGTCCGTCCTTTCAGTGAGTGTCCAGAGGAGGATTCTCTGAGGAGGTTGTGTTAAAGTTGAGGTTTGGGGTAGGCTTAGATTTTTTTGCAAAACCAACTTTATTTAGAACCCTGTCCAGAACCACAAGGTTCTTAAATGCTTCCACCTCCCTTCTAAYCCRCTGACCAGAGGTGKGGGGAAAAGAAGATTAATAGGAAAAGAGTGTTGTGGACCTGTTTAAAAGTARCTAATTGGGYGTGATTCCATTTTCTGTTGTCAGGAAGTCAGCAGCCCAGTTCAATAGCAAACACCAAACACGAATCAGCAGTGGAGGCAAGATCCAGCAGAAACAGCAAGGCTCCGCCAAATTGGCACAAGTCAGTGGGTCAATGGAAGCAGCCAGAATCAGTCAGAATACCATGAGAAGGTTTGTTTTGTTTTGTTTTGTTTTGTTTTTGTTTTTGTTTGCCACATTTCTCTCTCTGCAAGTGAAGACCAGCAAAGACCAGCGAATACCAATGAAGACCAGTGAAGACCAGTGAAGGGGTTTGCATAGCGTAGCAATGCAAGAGTGAGCTCTCATTGCCTGCAGGGTTCTATTTATATTTTTTCTAAACATCACACAGCCTCTCAAGTGCCTGTTTTCAGCAAAACATCTAATGCTMTCTCACAAGACAGCTTCCAGAAAAACATCACATGACACAACTGAGTTGTTAAAAAAATCAGAAAGTTCCACTTCAGTTTGGCGCCGGGGCACAAGGAGACGAAAGACGGTGGGTTGCTCAGAGYACTTGAGCTGGGCATAAGAAGACGGGAGTGTGGTAAGAAACAGACAAATCATGAGCTGTCTCTGGGAGAAGCAGACATCCAGCACCCCATGGAATGCAGTTATGAACTGGGCTTTTATTCCAAGGGCAGAGGATGCCATAAGAGTTCTTTATACAGGGTCAGGAATGACCCGGTTTACATTTAAAGGAGACCGCTCTAGGAAGAGAAGGAGAACTCTTGTCTATTTACCTTCAGAGGTATCTCAGAAGAATAATAAATGTAAATAAGTGAGCTGCAAGTTGGARGCCTTGGGTAGACCCCTGCACAGGGCTTTCTGGGCTGTGAGGGCTTCACGTTTTGTTTCTGACTCTTGTCTGAGTCCATATCTCATCTGACAATTTCTCTTTCCCTTGGAAGTGCTTGGTGCTGTCCATCATTCTTGGTCCAAGAAAAACTAAAAGGCATAGAATGAAGAAGAACAGAGATATCTGGGAATCTTTGATGTTGATGGTGTTATCTCAACTCTGATGCATCAGTTTTTATCCCGGAGGACAGCACGGACCTTTCCTTGCCGTGAGTGGGTCACTAGGCATGATGAAGTATTTCCTGCCCTATTAATTAAGGTCGAAGTCTACCATTGTCCAGATAGCCTTCTGAGCTTGGCACAAAATGTCTGAGTCCTTAGACTTTACAATGTCTGCAGGGCTTCTCATTCTCTGATCTTGTCTGGGGAACTCAACCCCCGACCGCCTCCCCCTGCCCCTCCCCCTTAACTCTACCTTTGGGATGTCAAGTAGCCTTGGTTAGATTACTGACTCAGCTTCCTTTCTCCCAGTAAGAACCCATTCAGCTAGCACCTGGGATTTCTGCAACGCCTCCCCATGCTAATGAGGTACCTTGGTACCTTAGCTTTCAACCGATGACCTTTGCCCACCTTGGATATTCCTACCCCTCTTAATCCAAAACTATATAACCCTTGATTCACCCTGAGTCAAGTTGATCTGTGTCCCCGAAGCTGGTCCCGGTGTGTGAATATTACCATTTGTACTCATGTCGGAAACCGTGTCGGTCAGCTTTGCTTCCTTCATCCTCGTGGGGCAGTGGCTAAGGGAAACCCACAGTGAGGGAGTGTTCTCCGGGGGTTGCCCCTCACTCCTCAGTCCCTGAAGCGATGGGGCTTCAAGTTAGTGTTTCCTGAAGACTGGGAGACTGACTGTCAAGGTCTCTGGATACCTGCATCTGCAGTGTGTCCATGGTCTTGAGACAGCGCACTGCTATAGCGAGAATATTAAACCCCCTCAAAATCTTACATGCTAAATTGACCCCAGTATGTGGCCTTCCTTTTCTTCTTTTTGCTTTCCCAGCAGCTGAGAGGGGTGGCTTTACTTTGCCACATGCTTTTGCTATAATATGCTGCCTGGCCACAGGCCAATCACCCATGGATTCAAGGCTCCAAAACTGTAAACCAAAATAAACCTTTCTCTTTATAAGTAGATGGTAAGGTCTGAGGATGTGAAAGCTTCTAAGAAGGTGTTTGAGGGTCTAAGAAAGCGTTTGAAGGTCTAGTCTTCGATGCCTTGGTAAATGCAAATTATGAGGGTTGGAGCGCTTGAAAAACTTAAATGGTGATGGGAAACTGAAGGGATAGGAAAGGAATGGGAATGCTTCAGATTTCCTCCCCAGCTACTGTTGAATTAAGACTGTTCAGAGCGCCGACATTAATCAATAGAGTTCTGATAAATTATTAGCCTAACTCTGGTAGAACAGTCCATTACATATCCACTATCTTAGTCCACAAGCACATGATTTTAAATCATTCCCCAAGCTTGTACTATGACTCAAAGCCCCAAGTCTGGGCCTCTTTCTACAATGTGGATTTCGGTACCRATTACAATCAGTGGTGATACTTATATATTTCAACCTATCTCTCTTTGTAAACTTGAAAAGATTCTTGTAAGTTTCAGGGAATCCACTTGGATCTACCTCTCACAGGTCAAATGGACTCCAGATAAGTACTGTCARTCGACAGCCTACTTCCCTCCCCACGTGCCTCTTCCCGAGAGTGGGATCCATTCCCCTTTTCATCCTGGGGATCATGGTCCCAAAAGTTTCAAATRTACACCCAAGGAAAAAATTTTCTCCCTGAACTCTCTAACTTTATCTCCCGCCCCTATGTGTATCTGTTGCAGCATCCTACCAGGTCCAGGTGTTCCTGCATCCAGGACAGCTCCGGAACAGCTACCCAGGTGCTCTGGTCTAGCCTCACAAACTGCTTCAACTGGGCCTTCGTGCCCCTGGTCCCAGATGGACCCGCAGAGCTTGGAGAACAGCCTGCTCTTCCTGGGCCTGGCCAGCATCCCACCTCCAACAGTGATGCCCCAGTGCCAGCAGGAAGTGGTCACAGCTGATGATGCTGCACCTTAGTCATTTATTATCAACAAAAGACTGGGATGATGGGATTCAGACCCAGGACAGCAGCTGAGGCACATATTTACACACCAAAGCGATGAGGCCTCCAGGTTCTCCCAGCATCCCTCAGTCCCTACCTGTTATGGGGCATGGCTGGCACACCCTGCTCTCTATCCTGAATTTTCCAATCTAGGGGCTGGGCTTCCTCTCACGAAGCGAGTGACTCTTTACTACATATTTAGACATTTTGATCCCCCTCTGCATGCTCTCTCTTCTCCCCACCCCATGTCCCCCTCTGCAAGGTGACTTCACTGACTCCCTCCTGTGAGATCTGTGAACCCCTTTGACAGCTCCCCCTATAAACCTGCCTTTATACTTTAATTTGGCCTGAGTTGGCTCATTTCATTGGTGAAGAATACTTATCAAGAATGATGTCAGATAGTTTTTATAGTAAGGGAAATCTGACTGACTTCCTTAACCAGCACTATCCTGACATTAGTCCCCACTAGTTGGTGATCTGTGACTAGGCCTTGGTTCTCAGGACCCGTGATGGGTGAGCTCACAACCATCTATAGCTTCAGACTGTGTGACGATGACATCTGCTCTGGCCTACACAGGCACCCAGGCACATGTATACACTTACACAGACACAACAAACATAAATAAAAAATTAAACAACTATAAAAAATAATAACAACCCCCTCAGGGAATAGCATCTCAGGAATATGGCGAACACGGAGTCCAGATAGGTTACCCCAGGGTCGACAGGGATGTCATTCATTGGTTATATGTTTTAAGTTCATGGGGTCCAGAGAAGACTTTTAAAAAAATCTCTACCTGTCCTTGGGCAGCAGGAGGGTCAGCCCCTGCATATGTCTAATTTAATATTTCCTTTATCACTTAAGATGTACTTAATTATTTGTTCTTTTAAAGAGGAATTCTTTTTTTTAAAGATTTATTTATTTTATGTATATGAAATATACTGTCTCTATACTCAGACAGCCTAGAAGAGGGCATCAGATCCCATTACAGATGGTTGTGAGCCACCATGCAGTTGCTGGGAATTGAACTCAGGACCTCTGGAAGAGCAGTCAGTGCCTTTAACCACTGAGCCATCTCTCCAGCCCCCATACTTATTTATTTCTGTGTGTGTCATGCCATGGCTTGTGTATAGAGGTTAAAGGATACCTGGACAGAGTCGATTCTCCCACCAGGGACCAATCATCATGTCTGGCTTATCAGCAAGTGCATTTACCCGCAGAAGCATCTCGCTGGCCCGAGGTCCAGTTCACGGAGAAAAGAAGGGGTCAAGTTGGTACTGCCCATCATCAGCTTTGTCCCTCCTTTTGACGACTGCTGTTTGTGAAGAAGGGAGCTCTGAGCCCATGTTATGATGTGATAGTGAGTCACAGCTGAGGGTTCTGGCAATGGGGACAAACCAACAAGGACAAACCAGCACACGGACAGTCCTTGGTGCTTTATTTCTACACTCTTTTTTTTTTTTTTTTTTTTTTTTTTCTTCCCTGCCCCTCTTCCACATCCTCTTCCTCCTCTTCCCTTCCCCCACCTCCACTTTCTCCTAATCTTCCTTTTGACCTTAGCTGGAGGCTGGGTTAAAAAATAAAATTAACACCCCGAGGAGCAAAAGAAAGCTGAAGACTTTTGTTAAACTCCCCCCTCCCCAGAGCCCTTCCCTCATTCAGATGTGTAGCAGTAGGGCGGGCTGGAGAGGGAGCTTACCTGGGAAGGCAACGTCAGTATTAGGTCCTGAATTTAGGCCCCAGAATCTGTTGAAAAAGATTCTGGGTGTGGTGGTCCAAGGATGTGGAGACAGGAGGACTCCTGGATGGGCTGACCAGTCAGCCTACAAAATGAACTACACACATGAGAAGTCCTGTCTCAAACAAACAAAAAAACAAAAACCCCACGAGGAGGAAGGCCTCTGAGGAATGACACTCAGGGCTGATGTCTGGTCTGTATAGGCAAACACAGATATACTCACAGTGGAGCACAGAAACGTGAGAACAACACTCACTCAGGGATAGCAGTCAGCGCCTGCCTGCCGCTGGGCACCTGTGGCAGAATCACGGACAGACAGCAGGAAAGTGTCCCCTCAGGATCTTGTCTGCCTGGGAAGGTGAGTTTGTCGCTTCCCAACCTGGGCCAAGTACTCCAATGATGGATGGAGAGACATGAGAAACCTTCAGGGGCCATGCGAGCTATAATTTAGACCCAGGCCGAGGAGGCCRCAGTGAACAAGATTAACTCCCACCCCCTTTCACTTTGCCAATTGGACTTAATGTCTTCATTGGCCATTCAAGTGGGGCAAAGRAAATAACCTTTTAAAACTCAGGCAAACTTAAGTGTTTGTCGTGTAACCTGTCAGGGGGAACATTGAAAAAAATTAAAAAAAATAAAGAAAAAATAAAGAAAATTAAAGAAAAATAAAAAAAATTTAAAAATCTTAGAATGAGGTGTTATGGTTTGTATATGTTTCGCCCAGGAAGTGGCACTATTAAGAGGTGTGGCCCTGTTGGAGTAGGTGTGTCACTGTGGGTGTGGGTTTAAGACCCTCATTCTAGCTGCCAGTATTCTGCTAGCAGTCTTAAGCTGAAGTTGTAGAACTCTCAGCTCCTCCTGCCCCATGCCTGCCTGGACTCTGCCACACTCCCACCTTGATGATAATGGACTGAACCTCTGAACCTGTAAGCCAGCCCCAATTAAATGTTGTCTTTATAAGAGTTGCCTGGGTTATGGTGTCTACACTGCAGCAAAACCCTAAGATATGAGGTAAGCCTGTGTTTACATGGCATTTGAAAGAGAGTTTTAACCTTACTGTTGGACAGTCATTATTTCCTTGGGATCCTTTTATTAGAAATAATTGCTCTTGTTAAGTCTATCAAATATTGGAACTTCAAAGTAAGTCATTTGTGATGTTCTGTCTAATGAAGGCCGTCAACGGAGGGACTGTGTTGGTGTCAGTCAGTTGTCTCACTACCCCCAGCCCCATTCCTAGCAGACCACCCTCTCCTCATTAACCCCAGGGTGCTGTGGGATTGGCCCTCTCCTGCATGGGTCTCTGCCCTGTGAATGATGGCAACATTCACCATGCTTTGGTTGTTATTGTGATGTGTCTGGTGGGGGGGGGGGAATTGAACGCAGAACCTCATACATACCAAGCAAGCATCCTTCCAACTGACCTATGTCCCAAATTCTCGTTTCCCCTCAAGCCTTTCATGCTGTGTTTGGTCTCCTCTTCTGCTCCCCACCTTCCTTCTGGCTTTCCGCCGTGATCARTGTTAAGGCCAGTACCAGAGTTTGGGTTTATTGTTGTGAAGAAACACCATGACCAAGGCAACTCTTGTAAAGGAGAACATTTCACTGGGGTTGATTTACAGTTTCAGTGGTTTAATCCATTATCATCATGGCAGGAAACATGGTAGTGTGCAGACACACATGGTACTGGAAGAGCTGAGAGTTCTATATCTTGATCCAAAGGCGGCCAGGAGGAGGGCCCCTTCTGCAGGCAGCTAGGGGGAGGGTCTCTTCTGCACTGGGTGGAGCTTGAGCTCACACACACACACACACACACACACACACACACACACACATTACCTTAAAGCCCGCCCCTATAGTGACACATTTCCTCTAAGAAGGCCACACCTCCTCTTAATAGTGCCACTCCCTGGGTCAAGCACATTCAAACCACCACAGACTGTAAGGTTCATCAAACTGCCTCTACTAGATCCTCCCAAATTCTCTCTGTCATGTTCACAGGTGGCAGCTTGGGGTCCTGCATCACTCAAACCCATCAGTCACTTTTTATTCAAATCACATTTCCTTCCCTGAAACTTCATCTTAAACCCAGTGTGGGTTGTCCCCCGAGGGCTAGCACCAGTGAATTCAAGACGGTTCTCATGGCTTTTCCTCTTCCTCCTCCTGCTTCTCCTCATTCACTTCCTCCTTCTCTTCCTTTCCCCCTCTTCTTCCTTCCCTTTCCTCATCTTCTTCCTCTCCCTCTTTCTCCCCTTGCTCTTTTATTCTCTGTCCTTCTCCTCTTCATCCTGGAGTCCCACAGGAATGTGGGCTTGAGCTTGCTTCCCTTTGGGCCTAGGACACCGTGACTCTGGAAAAGGATTTGCCTGTAGTCAGCACGGCCTGGTTTTTGAATACTGCTCACCTCACGAGCTTGTGGCCTTGGGCAAGTAAACTTGACATCTGTGCGTCTCAGTTCCCTCATTTGCTCTTTTGAGTTTCTACGAATATGTGGTGAGCTAATCTGTGTAACATTGTGTGTGTGTGTGTGTGTGTGTGTGTGTGTGTGTGCAGACATAAGAAGGCTTCTGGCAATGTAGATATCTAATGTTTGTTGTTGTTGTTGTTGGTGGTGGTGTGGACAACTTTGTGGAGTCAGTTCTCTTCTATCTGTATGAGTTTTGGAGATCAAACTCAGATGGTCAGGCTTGTGTGGCAAGTGCCTTTACCTGCTAAGCCATTTTGACACCCCATACAACAGAAATTTATTACCTCCTAACTCAAGTCTTAAATCAAGGTCCATTCTCCCTCTGAACCCTCCAGATCCTATCCACACCTCTCCTACTTTCTGCATCTTCACACCTGCCATACGCCATCCTGCCCTTCAGCTGTGG
>BDUI01004197.1:78109-88691 GCA_002335545.1 Apodemus speciosus
CCTTTCACTTCAACTCCACTGAAGGAATGTGTCTCTGAACCGAACCAGGTGGGCAACAGAGTCTAGAGGGCCCCATGGCTGTGCTTCATCCTCTCAGCTGAAGGGACGGTTTCTTCTTTGTCTCCTTGGTTCGGAAGCCTGGAATCTCTATACTCCATCTTGGGTCAAGTGACTGAGGATATGCAGTCTTGGGAAGGCCAAGGCTGGCTGAGCCTGCTCCCTACGGAGCTCCTTGGCCAAGCTTCTGTATCAGCCGCGGATCACTGACCTCCAGGCTCCATCTGTGAGAGCAGATGATCTATCCTGTTTAAGCCACTGCTATTCTGAATTTGTCAGTCATTCATAGCAGATCTAACTAACTATTACCAGCCGTAGAATAAATATTTAACAAGGATTTGGGGGAAAAAAGTCTGCCTTTTAGCTTTGCCAGGGAAAAGCGTCGCACTTCTTTACAATGAAATGCTCCTAAGAATCTAGACTACGGAGGAAAGTATTTTTTAAATAAAGCGATACAAGCAGTCATCAATCAAGGCGAGTGTCTTTTGGAGACTAGACAGAGGCTGTGGTCAGAGGCAAGAGACCCAGGAGTCTAGGGTAGGGAGGAAGTGAAATCCACTTGTTTACTTTTTAAAAAAATATTCTTTTTTTTATTTGTTTCAGTTAAAACATTTTTAAACGTTTTAAAAAATGATTTGATTGATTGGTGTGTGTGTGTGTGTGTGTGTGTGTGTGTGTGTGTGTGTGTGCTCACACACATGTGGAGATCAAAGGACAACTTTCAGGAACTGGTTGTCTCCTTCTACTGTGTGAGTCCCAGATCTAACTCAGGACATTAGGTTTAGCAACAAATCTGTTTACCCACTGAGTTATACCGATGACCCAGATTTTTTTTTAATTTAATTTCTATTTATGTGTCTGTTCCTGTGTGTGCATGTGCACGTGTGCTTGTGAGTCCCTGTGGAGGAGAAAGAACCCCCTGGAGCCRGAATCACAGGCAGCTGTGAGCCACCTGATATAGGCTCTAGGAACCRAAAGCCAGTCTTCGGGAAGAGCAGCAAGGCCTGCTAGCCGAGAGCCATTTCTCCAGCCTCTGATCTGTTTATTCATTTGCTTGCTTATTTCCCTGTCCACAGTGTATGTGTGTCCACATGAATGCCACGACACATGTCCGGGGGTCAGAGGACAACTTTGCAGAGCTGAGTTTCTTCTACTCTTACACGGGCCCCAGGGATACAACTCAGGTCTCCAGGCTGAATCGTGTTCAGTAGTATTTTCCCATATTATCATATCTGTGTAATTCTTATGTGTTGGTGTATGCATAGTTCAGAGACAATCTTTCTACCAGGTAGGTCCTGGGAATTGAACTCAAGTCGTCAGTCTTGGCAGCAGAGTCTTTACCCGCTGAGCTGTTTGCTGGCCTGTGTTATCTTTTTTAAGCCCCACGGYGAGAAACAAACGAGAGCTCGTTTTATGCCTTCGAAGGCCCTGCCCAGGTGTATCAGACGAGCCATTCAGTGCTGCCAAGAGCCATCCAGTTCTACTTGGTGTTCAGTGACAGGCCACTCACCTTGTCGCCAGATGAGAACAAAACCGTAGGTGTCTTCACCTGGAGGCAATACGGAAAGTTCTTACAGGGCTGAGTGAGCGTGCTTAGCAGGTGTGGACCAGTCTTGCTGTTTGGTGACAGCGCTGACTCCCGGAGGACACCTGTTCCGCACAGTCGCGCAGTTCTGAGTAGCTTGCAGACACCACTCCTGAACTACTGAACCCCCACCCGTTTGCCTCCCTGCCCAGCAGAAGGGGTGTTCTGAGGCAGGGACCATGCTTACTTCACCTCTGTCCTGTGGTCCCTGTGCCCTGCAGACCCTGCCGTGAAGTGAAGATCATGAAATCCATCCTGGCTGGARCAAGGAAGCCGATAATGCCTTTGAAGTGACCATCCGGCACATGCTGGTCAACCTAGCACTTGAGAGGCTCCATAGGGCCTGAAAAATCAATCAGTCAATCAAGCAAGCAAATGAACAATAGGAAAAAAGACAAAGGAAAAAAAAAACATAAAGAAACAGCTAGAACAGTAATAACGAAAGCAGACCTTGGGCGGCCTTCCCCGGCCCCGGCTGAGTCATGACTTCATTGGCGGTTTAGTTTGGCCTGGACTGGACTGCATCCACCAGAGACACAAGAACTTGAGAAGGGCCCAGGGACTCTGCCTCTAGGGAAAGGTGCTCACCCTTAGCATCCCCCTAG
Source organism: Apodemus speciosus (assembly GCA_002335545.1). Lineage (NCBI taxonomy): Eukaryota > Metazoa > Chordata > Mammalia > Rodentia > Muridae > Apodemus > Apodemus speciosus. Next base: position 80,357 of record BDUI01004197.1, read on the forward strand.
GCCTCTGCTGCCTCCTACAGAGCTGGTTGAGGTGCTAAGACCAATTAAGTTGAGTGTTCAGTGGTGGCACAGTGACTCTTGGTGACTTCTTTTTTGGGCCACACTACTTGGCTTCAAGTCTTGGCCACAATGCCTACCACCTGCACAATGGTGAAATCTCTCTGGGCTCATCAGTGAGGTTGGTAATTACACTGACCACACTATCGTGTGGGTTAAATAAGATGATATGTGTGTGGGATCAGTTCACTTAAGAGGCATCATTCTCTGTGGTATAAACATGGGAGGAGATAAGTTTCCACTCTGGCTCCACTAGTGGTACTCTAAAACTGCTCCTTTCCGTTTCTGGTAGATTACTTGGTCTATTACTTGGACATCATTGGTCAGATTACTAGAACTTTATCTATTTTCAGATATGAGAACAATTTCATTTTGATATCAGCTCTGTTCTTTTGGAGACTTCTATCGCCAACACAATCAAAGCAGGCATTCTCCTTGTCCCGAGTCCAGTGGGGGCCTTTCTGTAGCCTGAAGAGACACGAGGTCCATCTTCTGTTGTTGCGAACCACAGATTCGTTATCTCAACATTGCTGTGGGCCAGGAGTCTGGCTGCTCAGCTAGGAAGCCAAGCCCTCTCCTTGGAGGCTGCCAAGGTTGAGCTCAAAGTTCCTGAGATGCTAGTTACCACTCTTAAAGCTCCAGGCCTTCTATATTACTGAGTTGCTGATAAAACCTAGTTCTCTCTGGACAGTGAACCAAGTTCCTGCAGTTCTAGAACTGCTATTCTCAGCTCCTAGAGACTGCTGGACATTCCTTGTATCATAGCTCCACCCACAACATGGCAGATATCTGCCTTTCTGACCCCTAGACACTCTCATAAGGAAATGGGCTACTTAATTCAGGCCTACTCAGGATGGTCCCTTTCAATCAAACTTAAAGTCAATGCATTAGGGGCCTGCATTACATCACTAGGGTCCTGTGGCAATCCTATGTTTTTCCCCTCCACATTCCTGCATCCAGTTCATGGATGTTGGGAGATGTGGTTCTATTTCCTCCTCAAATCCCCAACAGACTTCCAAACAGCCTGCAGCATCCGCATGCCTCTTTGCCTGGGAGAGGTTCTCTGGGGTTCCATCAGGGCAATGTATCATGGCTGTCTCCTCGGCTGTTACCCATGGTGTCCCTGTTTGCCCACAAGGTACTGGAATACCTTTGGCATATCCTGCCTTCAGTGAATAGAAAGGCAGGCCAGTATGTTGGCTTGTGGAGATGCTCAAACAAGAAGTTGAAATTCCAGTCTCAGCCGGGCGGTGGTGGCGCATGCCTTTAATGCCAGCACTTGGGAGGCAGAGGCAGGCCGATTTCTGAGTTTGAGGCCAGCCTGGTTTGCAGAGTGAGTTCCAGGACAGCCAGGGCTACACAGAGAAACCTTGTCTCGAAAACAAAACAAAACAACAAAACGAAATTCCAGTCTCCTCTTCTTGAGGTTCCCATGTGAGGGGTTGCTGCACAGAAGAGGAGTGAGCAATCTTCTGCAAGAGGAGGCGGGTTTGGCCTCTCTGAGGAACCGCATGTTCCCTCCGTGTCCACCTCCTTCTGGCTCAAACCTTTTGTATTTGAAGTCAACGGTTGCGGTCATGGATGGTGAACGGAGGTTGTTACTGAGCGTCAGATCCAATCTCTTCAAGTATGTCTCTACTGCAGGAAGTCACTTGCACATTTGGCTTTAATTATGGGCCTTGGGTATGTCATTCTGGAGCAGCAGGAAAACTTCCACTAAGTGTCAGTGCCTGGTAAACAGTCAGGACTCAGTAAATGCTAATGAGTGTTCTTATTCATCGCTTAACCCAGAGCTGTATGCGGAAGTGGGGCAGTGGGGCAGAGTGGGGCAGGAGCAGGTCTGCAGACGCTGTAACTCCTGCCCTCCTCCCAGGGCAGAGGCTCGCTGGTCTCCAAGCTTGGTGTCAGCGAGGGTTAGCGTAGAGGTGAGGCCTGGAGCTGGGCAGAGCTTGTTCCCGCTGTTCTGAGTGAAGCCAGGGCTTCGATTCTCAGCATTCATGTTCATCAGGATAACATGATAGTCCTTCCCAAAGCCTGTCTCCTCGTGCTCCTTATCACACAGCCAGACTGCGTGGCCCGCCATGGGGTTGGGCTCTGGCTGGATGATTGTGAGTGGAGATACATATCCCTTCAGCCTACTGATGGAAACATCTCAWGGTGTGGTCTCTGGGCTCCTCCCTACTCTGCAGGCCTAAATAAGGCAAACTTGAAAATGGCAAAAGCAAGAGAAGAAAGAAGCTTGGATCCTYGGGTCACCTTGCGGAGGGCTGCCTGCCTCGCAGGTGGACCAGTTACAAGCCCCAGTGTCTATTGGGCCGACACTGAAGTTATAGGCTGTGCTTATNCCTCCCTGGCCCACTGTACCTCTCTCTCCTACTCCCCCGCTCCGACTCCCCCTCCCCCAGCTCTCTCTCTCTCTTTCTCTCTGTGTGTCTGCTTTGGCCTCCCCCATCCCACTTCCCCCCTCCCCGGCTGCCTGACGGCTCTAGTTCATTTCTGCCTGTTTAATTGGGCCCCGGATGAGTTTGGTCGACAGGGCCATTCATCATGTGGCCGCGGCTGGCGGCGGAGCCCGGGGGAGCTGGGCTGACAGCTCCGCCAGGCTGGGATGCGGCCCGCGTCGGGAAGTTCACATATTTGGGCATTAGTGCAGCTATTAGTTTAACAAGCTTCGTTTATCCTTGTCACTACCACTTCAGCTTCCCATGTAATCATTTGAAATGTAGATTACAGCCAGACAAATGGGACAGCGCGAGACGCGCGCGCGCGCGGGGTGGAGGGAGTGACACGCAGCTCGTTAGGGCCGCCTTCCTGGCCCCATCCCTTCTCAAGCAAGGCTTTGATTAGCTTAATATTCACATGATTTCAGTGGGAAGCTCCGGTCACCTGTGCTGAGCGAGGGGCTGGGCAGAGGAACACGGGGTGCGCCCAGGTGAGGGGCCAGGCTCTCCTGGGTTACAAGGCAACCCAGCCTGGCAAACGACACCTGTCGTGGACCGGGGCTCAGGGTCTGCCCCCCCCCCCATGAGTTTTCCTTCCAGGATGAGGTGGCTTCCGGACAGACCATGGCTGTTCCCTCACACCCTGGTCTTAGTAGCCTTACCCTTCCACTGCTGTTTTGTTTGCATCCCAATTAAGGGCTGACTCTGTCCAGACCTCATGCCCCCACGTGGAAAATGTAGAGTTTGCTGTACTGCCAGGACCCATCTCGCCCCACCTGCGGGGTCACCTCACTTCTGGGCTATTTCTATGCCACACACTGCAGACCATGGGCTCTTGTGTGGATATAAACCAGGTTGTGTCCAAGAGCCCTTGGGTCCTGAAGGTCCTGTAGGGCTTGGGGGATGGGCAGAGGCTAGGAGGAGGCTGCAGATGTAGCACCGCCCACCTGCAGGGCTTTCTCGGATGCCTCTTCCCTTTCCGCACTTCAGCAGTCTGCCCCTGCAGCTGTCAAACGCCCCAGATCTCCCTCACTATGGACTTTAGTATGTGCCGCTGTTTCCACCAAAAACGCACAGTCCCCTTGTCCTTCTCAGACATTTTTCATCCTTTAAGCCCATAGTTAGGATGTTTCTTCCCCCAGGAAACCTTGTTCTGTGGCCGTCCTGTGCCTTGCCTCTTCTGTGTTCTTCAGAGTCTGAGCTACTCCACAGCAGTGGAACACACAGGATCAGCCTGCTGTTGCAAACTCTCTGAGGGCAGGGTCTGCCTACTCTGATCCGTGATCCCCGGAAGCTGCCTGGCTGGTACTTAATGGAAGGATGGTGCCAGCATGTGCGCCCGATGCGCCTGAGAAGCCTCAAGAGGCAGCCATGCACCAGTGATCCTCATGTAACAAATGTGCTGTGCCGAGACTCCCTCCCCCTCCCCTCTGCCTCAGCCCGCCTGTCCYCTACTTGTACAAGCAGCTCCTGAAACATCAGGATCTCAAGGGGAGGGCTCTTCTGAGTCAAGGAGGGCCCACAGAAGAAATGGCTGCCCCTTAAATAGTTCAGCTATGAAGAGTCTAAGTGATGGGTGCACAGGCAGAGGTGGGTGGGGGCAGGGCTCAGGATGCAGTATGAGTGGGGCAGGAATGGCAAGGAGTGCAAGCCTGAGGCTGGAGCACAAGAGACTGTGGTAGCCAGCACTAGAGGAAGCCTCGAAGAGGAAGAGCCAACTCCAGAAAGCAGCCATGGGAAGGAACAGGGGACAAGTTCTCTGACTTCCATTTTCTCTCCCCACCCAGTGCCTCCAATTGGCTCCATCCATCCGATTGGAAGTCAGAGGGTTGGGATGTGATCCAGAGACCAACCTTGGATACAGGGCAGGACAGAACAAGAAGACGGGCCAGTGTGCATGAGAGCAATGGAATGTATCTAGCACAGCATCTCTCCGAGGTGCCGCCGGCAGGCCACCTTGGACCACAACCACCCCAGAAGGGTCACAGAAAAATACATCTCAGAGTCAAATGGAGCCCCCCTCCCCAGAGAGGGTGCTCCAAAAATGGACGCTGTAGTTTCTATCCCCCTATTGTGACATTGCCTTGCCTAGCACAGCTGACCCACAGCACTCTTAAGCTCCCGGCTTTGTTCCTTGGCTCTCTCCCTGCGAGGAGCTTGTCTCGCTCTCTTCCTGACACCTTCTGAATAATGACACCAGACCCTGAAAGCAACGAGTCGTGAATCAAAGTGGCTTCTTGCTATCATAAAAGAGATGTTCTAAACCCCAAACATAAAGATCGTTTTATCTTTATTAATAGTTTAATGCATCTGAGAAGCTATTTGACATTTTTTACACCTCCAACTCTTTCCTTCATGCATTGCTGGTCAGATTACACCAGGGTTCAGCCACTTAAATCCACTTAATAACTGACTGAATTCTACACTGAATTTACATTGAGCTACAAGCTGATTCTAGGATACAGATGAATTTTCTAGTGGGAGAAAAAGCTCAACACCCTGACTCTGAAGTTGTAAATCTGCTCTAATAATGAAAAAGGAATTAGTCAAAGGATCGGGACTGATGTCATGTTTAACGACTCTCACTGAGGAAGACTCGGCAGCATGAGTGGAGGATTGCTCCTCCATTAATAATTGGGAGTGAGACATTTTCTTCACCTACGTAATTAAAGCAGCACACTTGCAAACACAGATGTGAGATTAATTGAAAACACATGGAATTTGCATGGAGAACAATTTGACCCTTCCCAACGGCTGGCAAGCGCAACCCACATCATTGCATGACATTGTGAGGAGAAAGGTTTGTTATTGATGATATCTGATTTGGAATCACATCTAATTGGCTAATTTTTTATTGTAGGTACATTTGCACACTACCACCACACATCACAAATACATATGCGAATRCATAGGGCAACCCTTGACACCTGCACACACACTGCAGCCCAGCACACCACACACAGACAACCCCACACCTATACGCACACATTAAACACATATGTGTAGAGCTAGGTTGTACAAAGTCCTACTCTCAAGACTTAGTGAAGAAAGCAAGAAAACATGTTCTCTGCCTCTTCCCGACTTTCCAGAAAGGAAAAAATATTGTAACTGTCAGAAATGTGATAGGACCGTCAAAGACATATGGAAAAAACCCAAACACACCATGTAAGTTGTGAAAATAAATCCTGATTCTATTTGTTCCGTGACAGTGTGTAAACCACACATTTTTCATCAAGATAGAAAATTAAAACCTTCACCGGGTTCAGAATTACTGGGGAAGTTGGATAGAAAMCGGAACGTCTGGCAGACGGAGGGACATCTGTTGGTGGGGCCAGRRGCTAAAGACGTTTCAGCACCACGGACAGCGGCACTCACCAGCCCGTGGGGGCGGGGGCGGGTTCTGTCTGAATATCTCTGTGACACTGAGCCTGGGCACAAACCCAGGAGTGCTGGCTGTCTACAAACAGCACAGGCATGCTTGTCGTGTTGTCCTTTAATTAGGGACTGGCGATATAACTCAGTGGTTAAAAATTTTTGCTGCTTTTTCAGCGGTCCTAAGTTTAGTTCTTAGCAGCATCCTCTGACTGCTCACAACTGTCTGAAACTCCAACTCCAGGGGGATTGGGYGCCCTCTTCTGCCCTCCTTCTGCACCTGCACACATGGTGGCATACACATTAACAAACATGTGCATACATAAAAATAAAATAAATCATCTAAAACTTTAAAAAGTAAGCATAGGTTTGCTTTGGGTCAGTCCTTCCCRCACCTCCTGAACTGCATATTCTGCTCCTCCAAATCCAATACTAATTCTTCCCCCTACAGAAACACATTCATGATTTATTTCAAACCTCYGCATAGCCCAGGATCATTTCCAATACCCAGMTTAACACCTTCCTTAACCAGAAAATTCCCCCAATAGCTGTTAAGATCAACTAACATCAATTAATCTCAGGCTCTAGAGAATCTGAGAATGTCTCTCTACTCCACTCAAGGACATGTCTGTTTAACTGCACATTGGGTCATTCTCCCCCTAAGTCGGCTTTYTAATCACGAGGAGGGATCCCAGTACTTCGTGGGAACCACAGTGTTGTTAGTGGGGCTCTATAGAATGTCCTCAAAGCTGCCTGAAGACTGGACACGGTGTTAACCTCTAATTCTTCTGCATACCATTGTTCCTCAAGAACCTCRCAAGTCAGACATCTTTGCAGAACAGAATTCCCTGTTGAGGCGGTTTGAATAAAAGTGTAGGCTCTGGTATTTGTATAMTAGGTCCACATTTGGTGGTGCTGTCTGAGGAGGCTTAGCAAATATAGCCTTGCTAAAGGAGGCTTCAAAACCTCACACTGGTCCTCATTTGCTCTCTTTGCTTCCTGCTTGCTGTTTGGGATGTGAACTCTTAGCTGTTCCTTCTGCCATATCTGCTACTATTCTACCCTGACATAATGGACTCATCCTGCTGGAACCGTAAGCCCCCCCCAACACACTCTTCAATAAGGTGTGTGTGTGTGTGTGTGTGTGTGTGTGTGTGTGTGTGTGTCTGCGTCTGTGTCTGTGTGTGTTTGTGTTGTATTTTAGCATTCTGGGGATATAGTATATTGGTTATTGGCTTCTTGCCGAAGCAAAATACCTGACAGAAACAACTTAAAGGAGGAGGGATTTTGGCCCTCAGTTGGGAGTGCAGTCTGGCGGTCAGGGTGGCCGGAGTGCGAGGCACTGGCCACATCACACTTGTGGTCAGGGACGAGAGAGAAGCGAATGCTGCTGCTCAGCTCGCTTTCTCTTCTTCACTCGGCCCACGGACCGTGCCGCTCACATCCAGAGTGGGTCTTTCCACCTCCATTAACCCAATCTAGAAACTCGTTCACGGAGGTCTGTCTCCCAGGTGATCCTAGGACATAGTCACGGTGGCTACATTAGTCATCACAKGTGGGCAGCGGTATTCACRGACACGCAGGTCGCTAGCTCAGAAGCGTGACACTTGGAGCCGAGGAGGACCTCTGGGCTACCAGGATCAACAGAGGGAGTCCAGATACAAGTGACCTCAGATCTCGGACTCATCTTTGCTTCTGAGTTCGCACGGGGACGGTCGGTCAYGTGATCGTGACCACTAGGGAACCACAGCCTCGCTAGACTTCTGAACTGAGAAGACCAGAGATGTCCAGGCTCAGTCTTAAGTCTCCACGTGCAGATAGAGAGACTGGATCCCAGATGGGACCTTCGAACTGTGATGGAAGACGAATTGGTCAAGAAGATCATTGTTCTCTGGGGTCTGGCCTCATCTGGGCCTTTGTGGCTTCTAACGAGTTCCAGGTCCTCTGACATGTCTGCACAAGGCTGTCTTATCTCCCACCACCTTTCRCTTCAACTCCACTGAAGGAATGTGTCTCTGAACCGAACCAGGTGGGCAACAGAGTCTAGAGGGCCCCATGGCTGTGCTTCATCCTCTCAGCTGAAGGGACGGTTTCTTCTTTGTCTCCTTGGTTCGGAAGCCTGGAATCTCTATACTCCATCTTGGGYCAAGTGGCTGAGGATATGCAGTCTTGGGAAGGCCAAGGCTGGCTGAGCCTGCTCCCTACGGAGCTCCTTGGCCAAGCTTCTGTATCAGCCGYGGATCACTGACCTCCAGGCTCCATCTGTGAGAGCAGATGATCTATCCTGTTTAAGCCACTGCTATTCTGARTTTGTCAGTCATTCATAGCAGATCTAACTAACTATTACCAGCCGTAGAATAAATATTTAMCAAGGATTTGGGGGAAAAAAGTCTGCCTTTTAGCTTTGCCAGGGAAAAGCGTCGCACTTCTTTACAATGAAATGCTCCTAAGAATCTAGACTACGG